>CAXIVM010000714.1:152867-200367 GCA_964035705.1 Porites rus | reverse complement strand
GTAGTAGTAGTGGTAGTGGTGGTAGTAGTAGTAGTAGTCGTCGTAGTGGTGGTAGTAGTAGTAGTGGTAGTAGTAGTAGTAGTAGTCGTCGTCGTCGTGGTAGTGGTAGTGGTAGTGGTAGTGGT
This sequence comes from Porites rus, assembly GCA_964035705.1. Lineage (NCBI taxonomy): Eukaryota > Metazoa > Cnidaria > Anthozoa > Scleractinia > Poritidae > Porites > Porites rus. The sequence continues at coordinate 200,242 of CAXIVM010000714.1, read as the reverse complement.
AGTCGTAGTCGTAGTGGTAGTGGTAGTGGTAGTGGTGTGGTAGTAGAAGCAATAGTAGTGCACAGTTTGGGGCCCGAGCTTCGGGGCCCGAAACTTGGAAGCTTCCGGGGCCCCAGTAGGTGGTAGTAGTAGTAGTAGTAGCTCTTGCTGTAGTATGCTGTAGTAGTGTGTTGTGATTGTGCTTGTGGTTGTGTGTTTGTGCTTGCGTTTGTGATTGTGTTTGTGGTTGCGCTTGCGGTTGCGTCTTTGTCGTTGTGGCTGTGGTTGTGTTTGTGTTTGTGCGCTTGTCATTGCGTGTTTGTGATTGTGGCTGTGGTTGTGTGTTTGTGGTTGTGGTTGTGGTTGTGTGTTTGTGGTTGTGTGCTTGTGATTTTGTGTTTGTGGTTGTGTGCTTGTGGTTGTGTTTGTGATTGTGTTTGTGGTTGCGTTTGTGATTGTGTTTGTGGTTGTGTTTGTGGTTGCGTGTTTGTGATGGTGTTTGTGGTTGTGTTTGTGGTTGTGTGTTTGTGATTGTGTGTTGTGGTTGTGTGTTGTGGTTGTGTGTTGTGGTTGTGTGTTGTGGTTGTGTTTGCGGTGGTGTGTTTGTGGTTGTGTTTGTGATTGTGTTTGTGGTTGTGTGTTTGTGGTTGCGTTTGTGATTGTGTTTGTGGTTGTGCTTGTGGCTGTGTGTTTGTGACTGTGTTTGTGGTTGCGTGTTTGTGATTGTGTTGGTGCTTGTGTGTTTGTGGTTGCGTGTTTGTAGTGTGTTTGTGTTTGTGCTTGTGGCTGCGTGTTTGTGATTGTGTTTGTGGTTGTGTGTTTGTGATTGTGTTTGTGGTGGTATGATTGTGTTTGTGATTGTGGTTGTGTGCTGTGGTTGAGGTCCGGCAGGGAACACTTGGGCCTGGAGCTCGCGGTTGAGGTCTGGCAGGGAACACTGTCTGGGCGTGGATGGTCGCGGTTGATTGAGGTCCGGCGGAGGAGGCGGAGGAGGACAAGGCAGCGGAGGAGGCGGAGGCGGAGGAGGAGATGGGGCTGACGTAAAATCTAACAACCCTCACCTGACGGGTGGGGAACTCCAGAATGAGAAAGCACACCTCGGTCGAGACTGACACTCCATGCCGGGCGTACCAGGATTGAAGAGGGACAAATCAGAGACCACACCAGCACAAGACATGAGCATCTGACAGATTCGAGAAGAAAACAAGCCTGTCATAAAACAAGCGCGAACCCTGTTTGGACAAAGGTTGCATGAAGGCAGAATTGAAATGAAGCAAAAGCGACACGGTAGGAACACCACCCTCTGCAGCGCCGCTGCATGACAATGATTCTAATTCTAATTCAATTCTAATTACTTTTAATTCAATAGCTTCTTGCTCCTAGTAGGAAGGCCAGGAGCCCCTAGTAGCGTCCTTGCTCCTAGTAGCGATGCCCTTTGTTACCGCTGCTTGCACAAACCATTTGTTCGAAACATCAACACATTGCTTGTCGTTGGTCTACTAGGAGCAAATAGCTACCAGGAGCAAAGGGCATCGCTACTAGGAGCAAGGACGCTACTAGTAGCTCCCGGCCTTACTACTAGGAACAAATAGCTACTAGCTATTTGCTCCAAACAATGCCAGTGGAGTGCAGTGAAGAATCGTGCCTCGATTCGAAGCATGCGTGGGCGTTCACCCTGCGCAGGGGCCAGCACACTCTCTGAGACTATGGGAGTTCGACTCAAGAAGGTCTGTTGAAAACACCAGGACTTGAAAAAGCTTGCATTTTTGCAAAAACAAAGGACTAAGCATATCGATGTCTCACACTTGCATTTCCTACTTCTACATTAAAAGCTGAAGATAAATGCCCGCTATCATGACATTGAAATTAAGCTGTGGATTCGAACCTCATCATCTCTTCTGGAGGCATTCATGGCACTGGATAGCGCAGGAAATTCGACATTGGATGTATAACTCCTCTAGCATTCAGCCAGCCTACCTGAAACCAGCAGTACCAAATTGAGCACTCGTGCATTGCATGCTTTCAAACATATCAACCAACCCTTTCGAGGAGGGTGTGGGTGCTGAAGAGCGAGCAAGCGAGAAATTACAAAGTATGTGCTGGTTCAAGTTGATGTGAGCAATGACTTCGAACCGCATGGTGCATCTATGCTGTAATCCGTCTTGTAGATTAACCTGCTGGGGCAGTGACTTGTTCTCCTCTGGATTCTTCTCTTTCTCTAAGCAGGCCCATGAAGTGACTTGTTTTGCAGAAAGTGATTTGAACATAGATCTCGTTGCAGTGGACCTGATCTCGATCTCCAAGTGGCTCTGCTTTGCAATAGAATTAATGTCACCACCTCGCTTGATACTATGAAAATACTAGGCAAGAAACAGTTGCGCCAAAATGACATGTGCAACTGCAAGTCCATGACACAATCAGACTGTACTTCACAGTCTAACCTGCACTCAAAGACACCTCTGAGAAGGAACCTGTTTTGTCGGAAGGAACCTGTCGAGATGCAGGTTCTTGATTGACCCTTGGAGAGTGTCACTTCAATTGACACGAGCAGCTGTCAAAGACTGCTTTGCTTGAATCTGAAGAAACAGTTATCTTTGCTATGTATTGCTGTATTATTGCTACACATTGGTCCCATTGCTCATATGTTCCATGTGTTCTGATTTGGTGAAACATGACCCTTTTGACAGAGGCTCATTTTTGCCAGCTACAAGCAGCTTCACCAGAACACGTGCCAGCTCCACCCATGAAACGCATGCGGCAGAACTGTAGAAAGTTTCTCCACTGACTGAGTTTTCTGGCACTTGAAGAAAGGAACGCATTGGACAGGAGCAGTATCATCATGCAGGCTTGCTGAATATGAGACTTGGAAGACAGATGGTGGCTAGCTGGTTTGCCCCGCCGTGATCTGGCTTCCCCAAGCTGCGCTTCTGCTGGCTTCCCAGCTTGTTTGCTCCACTGCATGTGTGACAGTAGGGAAAAAACTACCCTTGCATAGCTCTCAAGAAAATGCAGGAAAGCAATAGAGAAAGGCTAGGCTGCTAAACTGTGGTATATACGTAGACAAGAACACAGCCGGGGCCTGAACACAAAATGTTGCTACTATTGTAATTGTAATGTTCTGGCGAAATTGCTACTATTGTCTATTGTTGTTATTGTACTGTTCTGGCGAAATAGGTAAGTGAGAATTACAGCGGCATAGGCCCAAATTTCAACAAACTCTAAAAACATAACAACTAATATATCTATATATGTATTTGGTCAAACAAATGAGAGCTTGCAGTGACCGTGAGTGGGTCATTGGGGGGAACAACTAAAGAGAGGCTGAGAGGCCTGAAGATCAAAGTACAGACAAGTGAGGAGACAAGGCAGCAGCGGGCCAAACATTGAAACAGGTGGAACAAGGCTGCATCAGGCGGAGACCTGAAGCAGACTACTGAGTCAAAGTTAAACGGCAAACCAAGAAAGGCAAAGCCAAACACGCCTAGCCACTAGCCAATGACAGCTCCTGCTGATAGAAACCCACATAATTGAGAGTCAAACATCATGTGGAAGAGCCTTTGGGAAATCGGTGTGGGTCACATTGGATCACATGTCTTTGCTGAAAGCCAGCAGGACTTGCTTGGGAAGTATCGAGACGTTCTCGAATGTGGAAGCAAGTCCCTACGAATCAAGAAACTGATTTCAGTGCGTTGAGAAAGCGGTCGATGTCATCCGCTGCCACCCCCGATACATGACTTGTCGAAGAAGTCATAGCCTTAATTCGGGCTTGCTCAAGCACCCATTTTAGCAAGTGACTGCATCTCGTACGTTGAACTCTTTTCCACCACTATTGAAGCTATTCTGCTCTGGGGCATTGAGTTCTTTTTCGCATTATATAACCTCTGTCTCGGCAATCCCAAGCGCTTTCCAGAAAAGAGACGGTACCGCAAAGAACTGACTTTCTTGATGACTTCACGGAAGAGGTTCCCAAACTCATCCTGATCTGAAACTGCTGGAGGCGTTGCTCCAACACATAGATATGTGTCCTCAAAGACTGGCAACAATGGCTCAAACCATTCCAAATTCATCCAAGTTCCTACAAAAATGGTTCAGTGCTGAAGTATGCTGAAGTTGGGTTTCCAAGAGCATTCCTGCCTGAAAAAAAAACGATTATATACACTGCTGCTTCACTGACTTCTGTGTCTTCGTAAGATCACAGCCCTTTGCTCTGGCCCATCAATCATTAAGCCACGCCGAGTTTCGCTAATCACATCCCTGACCACCATAAGCAACGGCCTCTCCATCTCAGAGCCATGGCCACGCGCCTTGAAGGCAAAAAGCGTCTGCGACAGCCACACTGCCTTGGCACCAAACTAACACCAGTCTTTCCTTCCAGAATGATGCAACATGACATGCACTGCAAGAAAACTAAATCCCAGCGACACCAAACGTTCCAAGTTTGACCATGGTTGAGCCAACTGCACAATTGTCGTTTGGTCACCTGAGCCTGGCGCTAACTTTCGCACCGCCAGTGGATGTCGAAAAATCATTGGCGGCTGGTCAATTTTGCACCAACGAAATCGCTTTGTTGCCTGAAAAGGCTGCTGATGGAGAAGCGAGTCAAGCCATCTTTTTCCCCAAACAATGTGTCCACACTGGGGGTTCTTATGGTAAACTGTTAAGGAGGACGAGTGCCTGATCGGGCGCTCATCGAAGCGCTTGGCCAATTCGCTGCTATTTACGGTGCGTTCATTCATCTCGGAGTCTTCAAAGTGCATTTCGACTACGCGCAGGCTCGCAGAATCTGGTGGGCTGGCGCGGGTGCTCTTCGAGAGTGCTTTCTCGTTGTGGTGCCGTGCGCTTTTTCGAGTTTGGTGATCACTTTTCGTGGCAGGCGCAACGGAAACCTCGCGCGTTGGTTGCCCGAGTCGACTTTTCGTAACAGGCGCTCAGAGTGGATGCACACATTTCGTGACAGGCGCAGTGCTCTGATTTCGTGGCAGGTGCAGTGAGCCGTGACTTTTGGACATGTGGTTCGAGTTCTGAAGTCGGAGGAAGTCTTGAGCGAAAGCAGCATTTGGGCATCTTGATGTTGTCCACCTTCAGCACCGTCACCACCACCACCACCACCACCATCACCACCATCAACATCATCGAATCATCACCATCATGAAAATCATTGTCACCACAAACACCATCACCACCGTCACCCCCATTAGTTGCATCATCAGCATCACCCCCATCACCACCATCATCACCATCACCTCTCTCTGGAGCCCAGTGCGTCTAGATCTCTAGACCTTCTGCTTCTACACCTCTAGACCTTAGACCTTTAGGCACACTGTTTGGGGTCTCTTGCCGGGATAATTTTGTTTTAAGCGCGGGGGGGCCGGGTAGCTAGTAGAAGAGAGGTAGCTAGTAGCTACTATAGTTAGCTACTACTTAGGACGCAGGATAGCTCGCGCTAGTGATTTGGTTCCTTGAACTTTAGGGAATTTATATAACTTCTGTTGTACCTAACCTGTGCTAGAAACAACACTGACCTGCTACACTGACTGGTTTTCTTCACATACAAGTGTTGTACGCATTGGAATGCCCTTGCAAAAGCCATTCGTAGTTTGCCTGAAGTACGGGCTGCCAGTGATTGATTGGGCGAGCTCTTGATCCGCCAACATTCCTTTAAGGTTTCGGGTTCTAGCTGACTATAAACTGATGCGGATGTATGCATCGAAACACAAATGGATTGGCTTCTCTCTCTACATGCGCTATCCGGGAACAGGCGCTACATGCGATTGTTGAGCTGAGAACACGTCAAGGAGCAGCGCGCAATCTGAATACACTGCGACGCCGCAATTGCCCTTGTCGATACATGTGCTATGGGTGCTTTTCTGAATGTATGGCCCGCAGTCCTGCTGCGCCGCTACCTATGCCCTACGCTAATAAAGCTCTATGTCCATCTTTCCGTATTTGTGTGCGAGTCAGCTTCAAGCACCGCCATCCAGTGTTGCTACTAAGGCTCTTTATTTAAAATCACCCTGGCACATCTAGGCACTTAGAACAAGCGCATTAATTACTAGTAGTAACAAGAAGCTACTAGTAGCAACGAGCTTAGAAGCAACAAGGAGCACGGCTCTGACAAGGGCTGCGACGCTGGATGGGCCCAGAGCAAAGTACTTTCTTCTCATGGGCGCAACCGTTATCCTGCTGTTATCATTTGTTCCACTTGCCGCCTAAAAATCTGCATGGAATCATGTTCTGCAAAAAGGTGCCAAGCAACGCTACGCTTTCAACACACTTCTTAACATCCTCGGCAGCAATGAAGGAGCTGTAGAGCTCATGGATGAACGATCAGTTTTAGTCGAATCATTTACAAAAGGTGCTTGCTGGATGCAAAAGGTCTTACTGCAGATCAATACATGGAGCAAATAACATGCATATGCTGCTATTCCTCGCAGGCAACTTGCCTTCATGGCTTTAGTATCACGGATTTGCCGAGCCAAGGTCTGCACAGCCTAGCCATGAAGCAAGGGAAGGCTTATCCCCACATCAAGAATGACAAAACTATGAGGCTCAAGAACTCCGGTCCTTCCTCTAACCTTTCTCTTACTAGTTGAAATCCGGTCATTCCTTGTAAACCTTGATTCGATTTTGTCAACTCCAAACGCGATCTTGCTCATGACCTTCTGGCCTTTGCCATGTCCACGGCTTCCTTAATGCCCTGTCGCAAGTGCACTGCATTGTCACATGTCACCTGTCGGACGTCCGCAATCAGCGACTGAGCCAGTAGCCTATCAACTCCAAAAAGGTTGGTAATGTCTGTACAAGCTAGATTCGACTTGCTACCTTGGTACGGTTGAAAAAAAATAAAACACAAAAAGAATGATTGTGTTTTTATGTTTTTGGCTGAGGATAATAGCACCAAAAAAACATATTGGTATGGCAAGTGGCGATCAACGACTTACGAGGAGCAATGTCGTAATCGGAAAAATGTGTGATGCTTAATTATGGTTTATCCTAGCCAAGTCTGAGCTGCTCACAGTGTCATACGCGCGGTAAAAGTTTTCCCACATGGCTTCTTTCTCCAAGCGATTAATGGCAGAATAGTCCTGACAGCCAGAAATGTGTTCTGCAAAAGTGCTCAGCCCCAAGGCTTTGTTTTGCCGCGGCCAAGCGTCAAACCCTAAAGAGTTTTGCTATCAATGCACGCTGTGTGTGAACAGCTCTTGCACAATTTAGCACTGGAATTGGTTTGCAGCATAGCATGCTGATACTTGGTGAAATTTAATATATATATATACTAATATTATATACATACCTGAGAAGGGAGGGGACAAAAGCCAGCCGCCGCAAAAGATATCAATCTGGTTATGGGGGTGAGTTTGAGAGCCCTGGTGAGCTCCCCACCTCTTTTCCTATCACCTCCTCCCCCGCTATGCCCATTTTGTACATGAACTCCCACCCCATATGGGGTGCCCTTTTGAGTCCGGCAACTAGGCCGCTTCACCGTTAAAAAAGGGCACCCCCAAGCAATGCAAAGCTTGCCCGCTGCATTTTGTTCTCTTTCCTGCCCTCAACGGACCACAGCATGACATGAACTCGCACCCGATATGGGGTGCCCTTTTGCGTATAGTTGACAGGCGTCTTCACCATTAAAAAGCGGCACCCCCAAGCAACTCTAACTTGCAAGCCCTCTTTTCCTACCACATCCTCCTACGCTATGCCTGTCTTCCACCTTCCCCACAGCATTCTTGCTCCTCACAGATCACACATTGTCTTCCCCTGGTCGAACACTATTTCACTCACCATGAGAGGCGCACATCTCCCTTCTGGACGAGTCCCAACCACTTTTCGTCCCGTTGTCCCCTCTTTCCTATCATTGACACATTGACATGAACTCCCACCCTGGTAGAAAACGATTTACATTGCCTCTTGAGCCCCTCGTGATACGCTAATGATGCACTACTGGCCGTCAATTACATCACCGGCATCACAACACCCCTCAAACAACTAACTCATTTTTCACTACCAAGTGGCCACCTCTTTATTTTTCGCTCTCCCTCACCAGGCTCTGGGTTCACCTCTCCGAAATTGGCCACCTCGCGACCACCCCCCCAACACCCCCTTTAACTCACTTCGTTCGCTCCCCTGCCTCAAGCCTTGCCTATCGGCTGGCTTTCGCGATAATATGTCGTTTTAAGTGGCGTATTCCCATCAGCCTATCTGGTAGCTGGTATTTGTGTTGCACACCTTACAATTTTACATCAATTTGCAAACGTTGCACAGCAACTCACACTGATACGTTTTGCGCAACACTCTTCAAGCTCTGCAAATAGGTTGGCCAACTCCTTGTGCTCTGCAAGAGGTATTGCTTCTAGGGCTGGACTAGAACTGCAAAGCGCGGAGACAAGAATATGTACCTCAAATGCACTTGTTGCTGACATTGTTGCTGAAGCGTTGATTTTAGTCCCTTGACCTTCTCATTGTGAGGCGCTGTCAGATGTAGATGCGCTACATCAGTCAAATTTGGCACATTCAAGAACAGAACTATGTCACTAGGTGGTATTTCTGACGGGCTGCAACATCTGAGCTAGAGATTTGTGGCTGCAGGAAGTTCTCCAGCTGCACAATGCCCAAATCCTTCACTCGTGCTCAACGGTTCACACACAAGGTAAACCAGAAACAGGAAGATCGGTTTCTCCCGCACCTGCACAAATTGGTCCAAGAAAATGCGAGCTTCGGTGAAGCCGTAGGCCTTTCCAAGGAGCTTGCAATTTGCTATGAGTTAAAAGGTGCCTTGTCACCCAACAAAAAAGATGTGGCAGGTGGCTTTGCACAAACCAACTGGTGAAAAATTGGAAACCACTGCATGGTGGCGTTGGGCGCTCTTGCTGAATGCCTTCTTAACACCTTTCATGCCTTCTATGTCCTTGACTCATCTGCTTGGCACGCGCGAATCGGGTCGCCTTTCCATGTTCTGAGAAGATTGAGCGCAGCGATGTTCGGACAGGCGCCGACATATGCCGGAAGACCTGGGTGTAGTCACCTCAAGACAAAAACCAGAACAGAGAAGAAGGAGGTGTGAATGGGAGGGGTGAAGCAGTTGATAGGAAGTAAGCAAAGTAGCCAAGAGAATGGGCACATTGCTACATTGCACGCAGAAGGAGACGCACAATAAAGCCAAAAAAATACAAGAGGAACAGGAAGTTTCCTCAAGGAAACCTCTGACGTTTCTTTAGCTGCGGAGAAGTTTCCTTGAAGCGCCCTCGCACGAAACAGTTCCGAGTTATTGACGACATGTTGACAACATCACATCCATTGTCGCAATTTTCCATATGTTTATTTAAAAGGCTAGGAAACAATATGTAAAAATGCGAACTTTTCTCTATGCACAAAAGGGCTGCGGCCAGGTGAAAAGCTATTGAACACGCTGTACATGTTATACGTGATCTACCTTGAAAGTTCTTCACACTCCTTCTCAGGAGTGTGAGCGCCCGAATTGCTATTGTAGCTCACTCTGCCGCCATAGTCCATTCTGTGTCCATCGTAGTTTGGTTAATTTTCGCTCTCCTCTAAGGAACGGCGTCCCTTTTCTGTTTCATCTATCAAGGCTTGATAGCTGAGCATGTCTGCTTGATCAAAGTCTCCTCTCCCGTAGAACTTGCAAGACAGCATCCTTCACATCAAGACATCCTAGCACTTGAGAAAATGCTCCTTTTCTTCTTCCTCGCTGACTCTCTGCAAGAAGATTGCAGGTAGTTTCAAAACATATCCTGAAGTCGCTGGTGAGAAAATGTTATTTCTCTTTCCTTCAGCGAAAGCAAATTCTCTTGCACCTGTTTTGATCTTCTAAGCCACCTCTTGTTTGCTGTACTTGGACATGAGTTCTGCCTAGCACATGCTCTTTGAAAAGAACTTCACGCCCAATGTCGCGCAAGGAGATTTCTACACTTACCCTTAGTGGGGATACGATTCTCCTGAGCATCGTGTAATTTGGTAGCTGAATTGAATTCTAGCTCTCCTTCCAATGATCTGCCATACCCAAAGGGGATAAAGCTACATCAGCTCCACTGTCAATAATGATAGCCACACCTTCTCTCTCTTCCCCAAGTCTCCTCACCATGGGTCCATCATCTGACACATCAAATCTCTTCACAATCCCCTTTCTCTGGCTCATCATCATCATCTCCAATGTAGAAATGAACTGCTCGAGTTCCATGATCTTCTGCTTCACCATGTCCTTCTCGCAGGTCAAAGATGATTGGCTCACTGTTCTCAATCCTTCTGACCACTGGTTTGTTTGGTATCTGCTGAGCTGCTTTGCTGACTCACATTGGCTTGTTGTTGACCAACTGCGTGAGTAGTCACTGTAGCCCCCCCTGAAGATGAATGGGCTGTATCACTTGCAGCCTGTCAAATACAGTTTCTCCAACAGTCTCGAGCAAGATGTCCTGGCTTCCCGCACGTGTAAGAAGTTGCCACACCTTTTCCTTTCTGGTCTTTGCCTTTGCCTTTGCCCTTCTGATCGCCTTCTTTTCCTTTCTGTTCTCGTTTTCCTTTCTTTCCTTTGCCTTTGGTATCCTTACCTTTACCCTTCTGATAGTCATTCTTGCCTTTCTTACCCCTGCCATAGGCATGGCTTGATAGTCTGTACTGGTACCTGTAACCATTGAAGTAGCCCACTTCTGCTGAGAACGATCTCACTGCAACACTTGTTCCCTCAAAGCTGAGTATTGAACATTGTCGCCAATTGTCAAAGTCAAGCAGGATTTGAGCTGTCCACCTACACATCTCAAAAGAATAGCAGATTTCAACTCGTATTGAATTGTCGTCCCTGCTTTGACCGTCTCATCAAACACCTCCTCAAGCTTAAGAAGTTGAGGTTGTGGAGCACTGTTCATTGAAAATGCTGGCCATGTAGTGGCTGCTCTCAAGAGCGCTAACCCTCTTGTCTTCGAAGCAGGTTTCAAGGCATCAAAACCATTGGAGTCCTCCACAGCTTTCACCAATTGTAGTGCCCTGCCCCTCATCAACGAAGCTAACAATACACAGGGCTTGATGCACCCGGTCTTCTCTTCTGTAGTTGCCAAGTCCATGTCAAAGCTCTCAATTGGCTTGTCACGAATCTCTTTCAAGTCCTTCATGTAAGCCTATCCACTGAACTCAAACATTTCTCAAATACCCATGACCACTCTCTGAACGCTTTGACCTCTTCTTCTTGCGACCTGTCGTCAAAGAGATTGGGTTTGCGATCAACTTTGACCCATCTGTTGCAATTGCTTTCTTCTCTTCCACTTCTTCCTTCACTGCCTCAGCTGCTGGTGTTGTTGCTGCTGTACTTTGCGCTACAACTTGAAGGATTTCTCTGATCTCATCCATCCTTGTCGCGCAATAATGTCCTTCTGCCACTACGTACGGGGCACAGAGCGCAGCTCACAACAATTTATCACCAGTCCAGCTAGTTGAGTTTCAAAGGCCCCCACTTCTATGGCGGGATCTCAGTGGGTTTTTGGAGCTCAAATGGGTTTACTCTTATCTGAACTTTTCTCTACGCACAAAAGGGCTGCGGTCAGGTGAAAAGCTAATGAGCATGCTGTATATACACGTCAAAGGCGATCTACCTTGGAAGTTCTTCACAAGAAACAAATTACACCACCGTAGACCCCAAACAGGTTAGACAACAACGAAGCATTCCCAAGTCCACTTCTTGAGACATCATCAAGAAGGGAGACAAGACGGACAGAATGACAAACAAGAACGGAGACAAGATGACCACCAAGAAGGGAGACAAGACCGGAGAAAAAGGGAGACAGAAGGGAGACAAGACGGACACAATGAACCCAATGACCAACAAGAAGCGAAACAAGAAGGAAGAAAAAAGGGAACAGAAGGGAGACAAGACGGACACAGTGACCAACAAGAACGGAGACAAGACCGGAGACAAAGGGAGACAGAAGGGAGACAAGGCGGACACAATGACCAACCAGGACGGGAGACAAGAAGGGAGACAAAAAAGAAAGGAGACAAGACGGACACAGTGACCAACAAGGGGACAAGAAGGGAGACAAAAGGAAACAGAAGGGAAACAAGACGGACACAGTGACCAACAACAATTGGGGACAAGACCGGAGACAATGACCAACAAGAAGGGAGACAAGAAGGAAGCCAAAGGGAAACACAAGGGAGACAAGACAGATGCAGTGACCACCGAAAAGGGAGACAAGACCGGAAACAAAGAGGGACAAGAAGGGAGACAAGGCGGACACAACGACCAGCAAGAAGGGAGAAAAGAAGGGAGACAAAAGATAACAGAAGGGAGACAAGACGCACACAGATACAAGACCGGAGACAAAGAAAGAATGAAGGGAGACAACGGAAAAGGCGGACACCAGCAGTGACAGACCTGGGAGACAAATGAATAGAAATGCTACATGGCCAACGGAAAACGGCGGACACCAGCAGGGACATAAACAGACCTGCGAGACAAATGAATAGAAAGGCTACATGGCCAGCCGAAAAGGGAGGACACCACCAGTGACAGGCCTGGGAGACAAATGACAGACCTGCAAATGTTGCATGGCCAGCGGAAAAGGGCGGACACCAGCAGTAACAGACCTGGGAAAAATGAATAGAAATGCTGCATGGCGAGCGGTAACACACCTGGGAGACAAATGAACAGAAATGCTGCATGGCTAGCGGAAAAGGGCGGACACCACCAGTGACAGACCTGGGAAACAAATGAATAGACATGCTGCATGGCCAGTGGAAAAGGGCGGACACCAGCAGCAACAGACCTGGGAGACAAATGAAAGAAATGCTGCGTGGCCAGCGGAAAAGGGCGGACACCAGCAGTAACAGACCTGGGAGACAAATCAATAGAAATGCTACATGGCCAGCGGAAAAGGGCGGACACCAGCAGTGACACAAAGGGCGGACACATCTTAAGAAAGAATTGAGAACCCCCTAGCAGTAAACTGTTTGGGAAATATGTTGTTAAAAAAGAAACACACACAATCAAGAATCAACGCCGAACGTCAGAAGATAAAAGGATCTCATCGCTCGCCATACCGATTGCATTCTCACCACATGTGCTTGAAGAAACGGGGATTCTCTACAGTGACATAGCGACACGACCATTGCTGCTGATGCGAAGAGAATCACAGCAACTCACTAACAGCCTTGCGCAGAACTGATTGGGCACCTTTTGGCCCGATTGTCAATGTGAACGATCTAAAAACGACAAAGAAAACATCCAACCAACCAGAGAATGATTGAAATGCATTGAAATGCTACATTCCGCGCTTACCGCCTTGCCTTGTGAGTCACAACCAACTGCTCCCAAACAGGTAGAGGCTGCGGGAATATGGCTGCCACATTGGAATTCAAGGAGTTAACGCAAAAGCACACTGAGACTCTTTGGGGTCTAAGCTGGTATAATCTATTTGTATGTGTAAACTCTACAAGGGCCGGGGGCCGGGGTCAGTTCACTCATTTCTTCTAATGTGTGCGATTGGGGGAACAGAAAACGCATTGAAGTATCAATATTACGCAGCGGCACTCTGCAGCGCCCTCCAGCAGCGCCAGCACCCAGGCTCCAAAGCGCACACGGCCAGAGACACCTCGCAGCAAGCTCCAAGCGCACACGGCCACACATTTGGCCGCAGCGCCCTGCAGTGGACATCTGACAGCGGCGCGCTGCAGCGGCACCAGCGCCCAAGCTCCAAACCGCCCACGGCCAAAGACACCGTTGGGCGGCACCCTGCTGCGGCACTGCTGCCGCACCAGGCTCCAAAGCGCACACGGCCACACATCTGCGCTCAGTGGTACCAGCAATGAGGCTCCAAAGCGCACACAGGCACCTCTGCCTATACTTGAAATAAGAACCCGCTAGCTTTCGCTATCTGGTGAATCAAATATACTGTAAATGTTTCTTGTTCCCTCGGTGCTTCTGGAAACGCTGGCTATGTAATTATGCGCCGAGGGGGCCGCACTCACTAATGCGCATCCGTGCATTTTCAGCTATTGTACGAGTCGGCAGGGACAGGGTCCAAAAATCTAGCAAAATGTATGAAACAAAGGGGGGTCCAGAATCTAGGCCTGCAATAGCGACAGTCACAACCAAAAATTACAAAGATGGAGGGGTCTGCGGGCTTTGGGGCTTTGAGATATGTTGGCTTCTTTTGTGTTTTGGCTCCAGCCACTCTCTGGACCCCCTATGCTGCACACAACGCCGAAAAGAAAATGATTTGCGCGGGTTTGTTCCTTCATGTTCCGGACTCTTGAGATGGACAAAACAAACCTTTGCATCCCACTCTCGGCTTGCGGTCTCGATGTCCCGCCCCTGGCCCTCAAAAGCCCTTCCACTATGTGGGGCGCCCGAGGGAGAAGTATAATGACAAGAACAAATGAGTGAAAAGAGAACGTGCACACCACTCCTCAAACGGACCGGATTAAGACACGGTGCGTGAAGCATCTATATAATTGCGCCATCCTAAGACAGGGAAGTGAGAGGTTTCTTCAAGCGAATGAGCTTCTGGACCTTTGATAGAGATTTTGACGAGCCTGGAATGACAGTGAAGTCGGCAGATCTAATTCTGGCACAGGCAAGTCTGTAGGCAGAGGCACTGGGAGCCTGACATTCAAAGGGTAATTTTGGTCCGGAAGGACAGAGTACTGGGATATCAGATGAATAGCACGGTCTGCTGACGGCAAAGAAGGGCGGGAAGACATACCCCCGACTAAGCTTCGATGAAGCCCCAATCGGACAAGGGATGGCGCGCAAGGTTTCTTGTAGTGCGGGAACATTTTGCACTGCATGGTATTTTCGAGATATCGGACCGCTCCCGGCAAAGTGGACGCTTGATTACATAAGCTACGAGCAGACTTGGGCATAATCGTATGGTTTGAGTACTGTATATTATCTGTTGAATCACGGATCCAGATCGGCAGCGGCCATCCTGCAAAAAGCATAAAATGTATGGTGAGTTCAAACCACGTTATACCAAAATCGCCACTAAGGCTTAACTAAGGGGTGGTGACTCAGGATGAAGCCACCGCAAAGTTCGAAAAAAGGCCCAAACCTAAACATGCAATGTTGACACCCGTTGAACAAGCTTGTGCCACACCGGAAGGAGCTCACCGTCAAAGGTCCAACAAGGGTCACCGATGGACCAATTCGACAAAGCTGCTTTGTATGAACTGAAAGCATGGAACGTCATCTGCAACAAAGGGTAGTCACCCAACTCTATGCAAGCGGGGGACATCGCATAATCGTGTTGTTGGCCAAGCTTCTGTGGAGAACGGTGGAGAACACGCGTATGCCCTGGTTGTTTTGTATGCTTGGGGGATCTGCAATGCCACGGCCCATCCCAGGAAGCTCCAGCAGCCCTAGTGTAAATTGTATCAAGCCATGGGGTCAAACAATGCTTTGGAAATCATAGAAAAATCATGAAAATTCTGGAAGCTCATTTTCCCGATAATTAATGTATAAAAGCAAGGGAGAGGAAACCACCCTGAGGAAGCACAAGTTTTTCAGGGAAATGTATGAAAGGGGGTTGGGGACATCCATAATCATCATATCATGAAACTTACAACTTCCAAGTAAAAAACTGTATAAAATTACACCAGCATAGACCCAAATAGCTAGGCAGAATCCCACGACCTGTTGACATGCGACTGGCTGGAACAAGATGTACGCAGCCTGCACAGCCAGCTTTACGGCACCTCCACAGCGGCACCCAGCACCAGCAACGGCACCAGCAACCTGTCTCCACCACGCGCACAGCCAGCTCAGCACCAGCACCAGCACCGGCACCCAGCACCAGCACGGGCACCCGGCACCAGCACCAGCAACCTCCACCACGTGCAGCACCGCCACCGCCACACCACAGCCAGCTCACAGCACCAGCACCAGCAACCTGTCTCCACCACGTGCACAGCCAGCCCACAGCACCAGCACCGGCACCCAGCACCCAGCACCAGGACGGGCACCAGCACCAGCAACCTGTCCACCACGTGCACAGCCAGCTCACAGCACCGGCACCCAGCACTGTCTCCACCACGTGCACAGCCAGCTCACGCTACCAGCACCGGCTCACAGCGCTAGCACCAGCACCAGCACCCGGCACCCAGCACCAGCACCGGCACCTGGCACCAGCGCCACCAACCTGCCTCCACCACGCGCAGCACCAGCACCGGCACCCGGCACCAGCACCAGCAACCTGTCTCCACCGCGCGCACAACCTGCTCACAGCACCGGCACCCGGCACCAGCACCAGCAACCTGTCTCCACCACGCGCACAGCCAGCTCACAGCACCGGCACCGGCACCGGGCACCAGCACCAGCAACCTGTCTTCACCACGCACACAGCCAGCTCACAGCACCAGCGCCGGCACCGGGCACCAGCACCAGCAACCTGTCTTCACCACGCGCACAGCCAGCTCACAGCACCAGCACCGGCACCCAGCACAGCACCGGCACCCGGCACCAGCAACCTGTCTCCATCACGTAGCTCACAGCACCAGCGCCGGAACCCGGCACCAGCACCAGCAACCTGTCTCCACACGTGCAAGCTCACAGCACCAGCGCCAGCAACCTGTCTCGAATGCGCGCACGGGCAACTCATTGTTATTTTAAGTAAGAACCCCAAAGCTTCGCTATCTGGGGAAAATTACAAAACAACTTCTCCGGGAATGAAATCTGGAGACCGGGAAATTGATATTGAGAGGGGGGTGCAACTGCCCCTTCAATATGCATAATATATATATATATATACACACAGTTATTTTATGTGACCAGGTGATCCATGTACCCCAGGCAAAACGAGAGGAGAGGGAGAAAGCTCCAGGAATGTGATGCGAGATAAGGCGAGATGGTCAAACACCAGGTACTCCTGGATGGCACAAGGGCAGAGGTAAGGTTGAGGTTAGGAAAGTCATTAAGAATTTGTATAATTCAGCTGAGGGGAGAACAGGGAAAGTCGGTAAGTGAAAGACAGTCCGACAAAAGGCATCAGAGCTGATGCAAGAGGGTTGAGGAAATGGATAAGCTTGCCTCTGTATGCGTCTAATTTGTTGGTGGAAATCAAATGTCGACGAAAATGCAATCCGGTGAGGGAGCATGCAACAGCACCCCAAGTCTTCGACTCCAAGTCAAAAAAATAACATGTAGAAATTCCAAGGGGGACTCTCGACTACCCTTTCAAGGCATTTCAGGCAAGTGAGAGTGAATGAGCCTCGTGTCTAACGGCTGCGGCTAGTTTTTGTTGAAGTTGTTCATCTACTGTGGGAATCGAGACTGGCAGTATAATGTACCAAGAAGGTCACTCATTTACGTGAATACAACCCCCTCATCGTAGAATTGTAAAGTTGAAAGTTGAAAGGTTACCAGCCTTTCCATTTTCTGCCAAGGAGCTGGGCATCAGACCAGAGGTAGCAAAAAGGACTTTAGCGCTCGCAAACCAACATCTCGATGCAGTTCGAAGGTCCCGTAGACATACGCACCTCTAGCGCAAGCATTTTGAAAGAGAAAGTCACGCGAAAGACGAAAGCAAAGAAGAGCGAAGCGGCGAAGCGAATCGCAACAAAAACCGCAAAGGTCAGAATCGTTGCAAGATGAGAGCGGTTGGTTCGCTTTTCAGTGTTGCTTGGCAAACAGGAACGGTCGACCAAGTGTCTTTACACTGGAGGAACATGCAAAAATGCTGACTCATGATTCAGTGCGTCGAAGAACACAGCATCATGTGCACATTTGACCTAAAACTGCAATGCGTCCAAGAAGCTGTGCATCATTGATTCCTCCAAGCTCCAGTGCTTGTAGTAGAGAGTCAGCCTTTCAGGCAGGCAACACACAGCAAGTATGGCATGGCCCAAGACTATGTTGCCCTTTCAAAAAAAATAAAAGGACCGGATAACCCCACATGATAAGTTTTACAAATTTCAATTGTATATGAACATCACATGGGAGACGGAGTAGTGAGATGAAAAGTCAAGAACGAAGTGTGAGGAGAGAAGGTATATGAGGCGGTTGTGCTAAGACGTGTAGTATAAGTGATGATGTGATGGACGAGGATGAGAAGGAGGGGAGGGAGGAGGTGTGTATGAGTGAGTGAGTGAGTGGAGTGAGTGAGTGGAGTAAGTGGAGTGAGTGAGTGGAGTGGAGTGGAGTGGAGTGGAGTGGAGTGGAGTGGAGTGGAGTGGAGTGGAGTGGAGTGGAGTGGAGTGGAGTGGAGTGGAGTGGAGTGGAGTGGAGTGGAGTGGAGTGGAGTGGAGTGGAGTGGAGTGGAGTGGAGTGGAGTGGAGTGGAGTGGGGTGGGGTGGGGTGAGGTGAGGTGAGGTGAGGTGAGGTGAGGTGAGGTGAGGTGAGTGAGTGAGTGAGTGAGGAGTGAGTGAGTGAGTGAGTGAGTGAGTGAGTGAGTGAGAATATCCGACTAGAAAAGGCAAATATACAATCGGCTGCGAATGCCTTCTCTCCGTTCTCATACACAATGGCAGTACCGCGCAGAGACAGTTTGCAAGCATCTTTGCCACAGCCATTACAATGCGATTCGCATGCAGTGAGACCCCTTTCTTTGCAAATCACAATGGCAGCAGCGCAGAGACAAACTTCACAAACAACTTCTATGCAGCATTTACAAGGCGATTTGCGTGCCGCGCAAACACTGGTTCTGCAAATCACAATGGCACCAGTGCACAGACACACTTCGCAAACATCCTTCTCGCAGCATTTACAATGCGACTCCGAACCGGCAAGAACCAATACTATGGAAATCACAATGGCAGTAGTGCACAGACACAGTGTGCGCACATCCTGGCCGCAGCCATTACAATGCGATTCGCAGCCTGTCACAACCATTGCTTTGCAAATCACAATGGCAGTAACGCACAGAACCGCAGGGGGCCCAGCGGCGACAACGCGCGCCGCAGCCCCTTCTGGAGGCTCTGGGTACTGCGCCTGCCACTGCAGAGAGCGAGGGGGGCCCAGCGGCGACAACGCGCGCCGCAGCCCCTTCTGGAGGCTCTGGGTACTGCGCCTGCCACTGCAGAGAGCGAGGGGGGCCCAGCGGCGACAACGCGCGCCGCAAACATCCTTCTCGCAGCATTTACAATGCGACTCCGAACCGGCAAGAACCAATACTATGGAAATCACAATGGCAGTAGTGCACAGACACAGTGTGCGCACATCCTGGCCGCAGCCATTACAATGCGATTCGCAGCCTGTCACAACCATTGCGTTGCAAATCACAATGGCAGTAACGCACAGAACCGCAGGGGGCCCAGCGGCGACAACGCGCGCCGCAGCCCCTTTCTGGAGGCTCTGGGTACTGCGCCTGCCACTGCAGAGAGCGAGGGGGGCCCAGCGGCGACAACGCGCGCCGCAGCCCCATTCTGGAGGCTCTGGGTACTGCGCCTGCCACTGCAGAGAGCGAGGGGGGCCCAGCGGCGACAACGCGCGCCGCAGCCCCTTCTGGAGGCTCTGTGTACTGCGCCTGCCACTGCAGAGAGCGAGGGGGGCCCAGCGGCGACAACGCGCGCCGCAGCCCCTTCTGGAGGCTCTGGGTACTGCGCCTGCGGAGAGAGAGGGGGGCCCAGCGGCGACAACGCGCGCCGCAGCCCCTTCTGCAGTCTCTGGATGACAGGCTCTGGGAGTGTGAGTGGGTGAGTGAGTGAGTGAGTGAGTGAGTGAGTGAGTGAGTGAGGGGAGTGAGTGAGTGAGTGAGTGGTGAGATCTTGCGTTGTGTCAGTGAGTGAGTGAGTGATGTGAAGAATGAGTGAGTGAGTGAGTGAGTGAGTGAGTGAGAGTGAGTGAGCGACGGAGGAGGGGGCGAGGAGGACGGAAGGACCGGCGGATGCGGGCGGGATGCCAGCCAACAAAACTAGAACCCCACACAGAGATGTGGGGAAAAAAGATGCATCCAAAAGGAATACCATGCCATGAACTCATAAACAGGGATCCAGGAACTAGGATAGGGCAGCCTCTTGGAATCCTACAGTAACTGTTCAGGCGTCTTGGAGGCTACTTGGTCACCAGGGGTGACGATTTATGTCTTGATACCGTTGAGAAAGTTTTGGCAAACTCCGGCAGCGTTCGGCAAATTACTTGGATACGGATGGTCCGACGTAGTGGGAACAGCGCCTGCGAAGGGTTCTTCGTAAAAAAACATCTGCAGAACTACACCTCCTCTACATCTTCACATCTTCACGCTCTCACCTATATCTCTGCTCATC
Source organism: Porites rus (assembly GCA_964035705.1). Classification (NCBI taxonomy): domain Eukaryota; kingdom Metazoa; phylum Cnidaria; class Anthozoa; order Scleractinia; family Poritidae; genus Porites; species Porites rus. Next base: position 180,061 of record CAXIVM010000714.1, on the reverse strand, counting down.
TTCACATCTGCACATCTACATCTCTGCTCATCTTCACATCCTCGCATCTACATCTCAGCTCATCTTCATCTTCACACATCTACATCTCTGCTCATCTTCACATCTGCACGTCTACATCTCTGCTCATCTTCACATCCTCACATCTACATCTCACATCTTCACCTCTCGCTCTTCTTAACTTTCTCTCTTAAGGCCGGGGGCTCTGCGGAGATCGTGCGTGTCGAGTGCGCAAAATGCAGGCAAGAGTGCGATTTGGTTTTGCCGCGGGCAACTCTGCAGAGATCGTGCGCGTCGAGTGCGCGAAATGCAGGTGAGAGTGCGATGTGGTTTTGGCGCGGGCAACCCTCTGCGGAGATCGTGCGTGTCGAGCGCGCGAAATGCAGGCGAGAGTGCGATTTGGTTTTGTCGCGGGCAACCCTCTGCGGAGATCGTGCGTGTCGAGGCAAAAGGCTTCAACCTAGGACAGGAGAGGGGAGCCCGCCCCCGAAGGGTGTCCTAATTTTCAAAGCCCGCCCAGGCCGGGGAGAGGCGGGGGGGGGGCGCGGCTACTACTACTTCCCCCGCGCCCCAAGGGGGGGAAAGGGTGGTCACGCCTGCGAAATGCAGGCCAGAGTGCGATTTGGCTTTGTTGCGGGCAACCCTCTGCGGGGATCGTGCGCGTCGAGTGCGCGAAATGCAGGCGAGAGTGCGATTTGTCCCGGTCCGGGACAACCCTCTGCGGGGATCGTGCGTGTCGAGTGCGCGAAAAGCAGGCCAGAGTGCGATTTGCCCCGGTCGCGGGCAACCCTCTGCGGGGATCGCGCGTGTCGAGTTTGTAGTACAACTTTAGTACGCGGAGCAATCTGTGGAGCTGGGAGCTGAGAACTGGCGACTTTGTAGTACAACTTGAGTACGCGGAGTATCTGGCGAGCTGGAAGATGAGAACTGGCGACTTTCTAGTACAACTTTAGTACGCGGAGTATCTGGGGAGCTGGAAGATGAGAACTGGCGACTTTGTCAACTTTAGTACGTGGAGCAATCTGTGGAGCTGGAAGCTGAGAACTGGCGACTTTGTAGTACAACTTATTTAGTACGCGGAGTATCTGGGAAGCTGGAAGATGAGAACTGGCGAGTTTGTAGTACAACTTTAGTACGCGGAGTATCTGGGGAGCTGGAAGATGAGAACTGGCGACTTTGTAGTACAACTTTAGTACGCGGAACTGGCGACTTTGTAGTACAACTTGAGTGCGCGGAGTATCTGGGGAGCTGGAAGATGAGAACTGGCGAAGTTGTACAACTTTAGTACGCGGAGCAATCTGTGGAGCTGGAAGCTGAGAACTGGCGAAGTTGTAGTGCAACTTTAGTACGCGGAGTATCTGGGGAGCTGGAAGATGAGAACTGGCGACTTTCTAGTACAACTTTAGTACGCGGAGCAATCTGTGGAGCTGGAAGCTGAGAACTGGCGACTTTGTAGTACAACTTTAGTACACGGAGTATCTGGCGAGCTGGAAGATGAGAACTGGCGACTTTCTAGTACAACTTTGGTACGTGGAGTATCTGGGAAGCTGGAAGATGAGAACTGGCGACTTTGTAGTACAACTTTAGTACGTGGAGCAAGCTGTGGAGCTGGAAGCTGAGAACTGGCGACTTTGTAGTACAACTTTAGTACGCGGCTGAGTCATCTCTCGCGGCTGCTCTGGCGCCCCTGCAGCTGAGTCATGTCTCCCGACCACCCGGCTCTCTTGAGAGGTTGACATTTTTTGCTACTTTGCTTACTCATAAGTGGTTGCCACAAAAGAGTCATCGTGACGTTAGTATGTGTTTGCTTCACCTTCATGACAAACGATGTTCGCTTGGAATACACGAGTCGCTTGTCATGATCGTGACGTCGTTTACTCTCAGGTCGCCCTGTTCGTAGAAACTTCAGTGTGAAATGTACGTTCTTCAGTTCTATTTGAACCTCTTCAGCGTTGTACTTGCACAACTAAGGTTGACGTTGCGCTGTCGTTGCATCGACGCATCTACGTCTACAGTACACCCCCTCACCTCTCTACATTTACATCTTCACACGCTCACATCCGCAGATCTACCTCTCCACCTCACCACACCCACGCATCTGCGCATCTATATATCACATCTGTACATCCACACTGTCGCTCCTTCGCATCTGTCCTGTCTTCCTTTCTTTCTACATATCTTTTCTCTCGTCTCTGTGCATTTACATCTTCGCACGCTCAAATCGACAGATCTACCTCTCCACCTCCATACATCTACAGATCTATATCGCGCCTGCACATCCACACTGACACTCCTTCACATCCACCCTCTTTTTCTCTCTTTCTATACATCTTTTCGACAGTGCTGGACAATTGCATGTCTCGCTCTCGGGCCAACCGTCGTCTAGTCATGACCTCATGGGAAATGCCATCTGCAGGGCACTGTTTGCTAATAATTAGAGGTGTGAGTGCCTGCAGAGGGCCTCCAAAACAAGATCTTCTTATAATATAGCAAGCAGGAGAAATGCACCGGACAAACACCATGATTAATTCTCACGGCTCCTGAGGTCGCTCTCAAAGCGGAGCCGCCGCTTCTCACTGCGAAGTGGCGCCGAAGGGGTTCGCTCCTCGTCGGAGTCTCCGCCTCAGAGGAGCTACTGGTAGCTTCTTGTTACTAGTAGTAAGGCCAGGAGCTACTAGTGGCGTCCTTGCTCCTAGTAGCGATGCCCTTTGTTACTAGTAGCTTCTTGTTACTAGTAGAGTCGAATTTTGTTCAGAGTGCTGTCTCACACCTGTGGCAACAACCCCCTGCAAACACACTTTGTTGCAAAAGCATGCATCCATTTCGTTGCTGGCACAAAGTTGTTTAGCATGGCCTTGCTCGAAGCAATCCCAGGCAATCAAGTGCTGTAAGATGCTGTAAGTGTATGCTACTAGGTGTTGTTTCTGGTCCTCAGTCTACATTTGCATTAAAGCAGCAAACTCATCAGAGAAGGGACCACTTGACCACTTGAGTGAAGGTCTTCTTTGCCAAAAAGCCCAGATACTTCAAGTGTTCTGTCACGCTTGAAAACGCAAGAAACGGGGAAGTTGCTAGGAGGGCGCGAACCAAATAAATAATGCAAGCGCTTCTTCAAGGAAGCTCGCCCCCCACCGCCCTAAGGAGAAGCGTGAGCTATCCTGCATCCTGTAGCTAGTAGCAGCCAGCCCTGCCTCTCTATAAACAAGCTCAGTTATCGTTGAGGCATCGTCCCAACTACAAACGGTTCCTGCCACGGAGCCATCTGTTTGAGTTTGACCTGTTGATCTCACGCCGGTGCTGGACAAGAGTGTGTCATTGGTACTGTCTAATGCCTGGGCTGGTGAGCCACAAAGCCTAGCACAGATTAGACTTTCCCACACAAAAATTTGTCGAACAGAAACAGGTATGTTGAGCTATGTGCTGTTTGACGACACTCCCCTTCAAGAGTACTACACCTTGGCCCTACAATACAAGAACAGCATTGGAATAATTGTTAGAAAGTAGTTTCGGGCTAAATAACAATTCTTCTTATTAACTCGGAAGAACGCCCCACCTCTCTCAGCTCCTCCCAGGCCAATCGGCAGTACCTCAGAACAGTACGGAACAGCGCAGAGAGGCTTCTATCAGAAGTTCAATGAAAGGTTTCACTCTAGCGACAACTAAGAGATCCGTTAAGAACCGTTGTCAAGACCAGACCCTTTCGTGTCAGGCACAAGGGTTGCAAGTGGAAGCATCACCCGAGAGCAGTTCTACTCCCTGGAGAGTACCTCTTCTGCCTCAGTGAGCCTGTGGGGCAGGTGACAAAGCCACAGCCAAAAGCCATGAAAACAAGACGGAGATGCAAGTATCAGCTGATTAGGTGACGCAGCAGTGAATGGTGGACTCGTCAACCGAGCAATCATCTGAATGTGGACGAGGCAATGCGCTGGAATTGCATGAAGCACTCGGACCAGGGCCATCTGAGGGCACCCAAAATGAATGATCGGCCTCTGCAACAAATGTTTCATATTGTTTTATATTTCTAATGTTACATTCATTCGCAGTGCAAATGGCCAGTCCAGCTGGGATTGAAGCCTTCTTTTGAAGTGCAAAGGCAAATTGCGCTCTTCCAAATAATGCACGTGTCTGGAGCTCTCTCAATCATCCTGCACCTGTTTGATTGACAACTCCTGGTCCTGACACTGGGCAACTTGGACTCATGTTTGAAGTATGACGAAAGCGTGAAGAAGTTCAAGCGGCAAATGTGAAAGCTGGAAGGTGCATGAGTCAGGGCGTAGCGCCCTCCTCCATTGTTGCCGCTATGGTCATGTGAAGTCGCAACATAAAACTCAAAGGCCAACATAATCTATATAAAAGGCCACCCAGAAGAAAACAACTGTGAGACATCAGGATTGAGGGACTGTCCTCATTGTTTGTTGGAGACGGTCCATGTCTTGTTGTTGAAGCTCCTTGTTGTTCGAGGAAGATGCCCTGGAATGTGTGACAATCTGGATCTGCGAATAACACATGATCGGCCTGGCAATTGAAAGAGCTGTACGTCTCCAAATTTACCTGCACATATGGAACGACCAACCATAATGGCCCCCGATTGCTCAAAAAAAGGGACAAACCTTGTGCTCTGAAGAGCGCCAAATGTCCCTTATTCCTTCTACTCTTCCCAAGCCTTTCTTTCACTTTCTCATCTACTGCGCTCTCTAGACATTCCAAAGATCAACGTCCAAAAACGGCAAGGACAAGTTTTGCTTAACGAGCACGTGCAGAGCAAGTTTGGGTTTGCAGCTGGAAATGGAAGCGAAGGATGGACAGCTACTGACTCGCCAAATAGCGGAGTGTTACAGCCACCTTGGTGCAAGCAAAGCATGAACAACAGTGGTGCCTTTGGAAGGACACCCGAGGTTCCAAGGTGTATGTGGCACATAAATGCAAATGATGCGGTCTGGGCCAGCAAAAAAAAGAAGGTTTTAGCTATCATCATCCAATGCATTCGACATGTTACTGGCTGCCATTGGCAAATGGATCGATGCTGGTACACAACTGGAGCAGGACTGCGGGTGCACACGGAAGCGCACTGGTAATGGAGTCATCGATGGCACCACTGAGCTTTCCCACAAGCTAGAGGCAGATCATGGCAAATCCATGGATAAACGTGATATATAGACGCCATGAACGGAATGCAGAACACCTTTCAATATGTCAAGAATAAACAAAGATTTGGTTTTTGATCCGTAAGTTCGAGAAGTCCGGGAAGGCAAGAAATCATGCGCGACACTCGTACAGGGCTCTTGCTTCATACTTTTGCAGGACTCTTGTTGGACACTTGTCTTGCCAGAAACTCTGAGGCGACATTCTTGTTGGAAACGTTTGTAAAGCACTCTTGCAGGACACTCTTCTACGATAACCTCGGGTGACACTCTGGTTAACACTCTTGTAGACTCTTGTAGGACACGCTTGCTGATGTATGTCCAGGACGATTTTGCGCAGCACTGTTCGGACACTCTTGAAAGACACGCTTGTAAGACACTCCTAAGCAGACTCTTGTGCGACACTTTTGTCGGACTTGCTTGTGGGACACACTTTCGACGACACTCTTGCAAGTCACTCTTGCCTGCGACTCTTGAAGAATGCTCTTGTAGCCTACTCTTGTGTGACACGCGTTCCGCAAGTGTCGCGTCCATCTGAAACGCAGCCCACATGTCAAACAGCACCGCCAAGGCCTCGCACCTTGCAATCCAAGCGCCTCCGACATGCACAAAAGTATGGAAAGTGAGTTCTACAGACCTGACATCTGTCCAACATCGCAACTGTACCTGACATCTGTCACGAGAATGCAGCTTCAAAACAAACTTGGATCTACAGAAAGTGCGACATTCAACCCCTCCAAAGCACCACCCTGAAAACCCAAAAGAAATGGCACTGCGACACAAAGCGCAGACCTTGCGAACAGTTGCCGATTTGGGCACACTTATACCGTATGCCATCAAGAGTCACGTTTCCGCAGACTCCTAGTGGACCGTCCGCGACGCATTCGGGAAGAATTGGGGTTAGGAGGTCTAAAAATGTCTACTAAAGCAGAATGCCTCAGCTATTGTCAACTTATCGGCCACTTATCGGCAACTTGTCATGTTGGGATCAAAAACACTGTTAGTCTTAGGTCATCGACTTCACCAACATAACTAACGGTTCAACGTGTACATTCCGCAAAAAGGGAAGTGAAAAGGACGGGGCCTTTAATCAGGACCCCTGGCCTTAATAAAAAAGAAACCCAAAGCCCGTCCTTTTCCTTCCTTTGCATCTACTCACTCCTTAGAAAAGAGTCTAGTTCACCAACTGAAGGCCATTGACCTCACGCGGACTGAGCCTGGATGAATTCCCTCTAGCCTGCGTTCACGGTCACTTTTACCAACACCGAGATGGAACTTGGATTGGTGCTCAAGGTGCAAGGCGGAGGCAGGAGCATGACAGAGCATGAAGCACAGATAGCACACTGAGTAGAAGCTGACGTCCACGTTAAGGTTTCGACCAGGCTTACATGTGCAACTGTAGCAGGACAACACTCCAGCGTCCGGAACAGAGTCTTGCCAAACAGCTACATTGTGTTTGAAAGCTGCTTATGAGAAGAAATGAATCTGATTCATTGGGTGACGAGGAAAATCACACTTAGCTGCTCGTCCACGGAAAGCATGCAGCCTTCTTTCATATTGACAATTTTCATGCATATCTTGACAAGTGCCTCATCCAACGTCCTCAATCGGCACACCCCAACATTGGGGCAACCTTCCAACATTGCAATTGAGACACTGGTGCTCACCCATAAGGCCCAGGTCCATGTATCCAAGCAAGCCCACAGCTGCCAACCACAGGAAATCCTGGAAAAACACAATACAACATGCCAATAGCAGCCTCTGCATGCCTCTGCCTTGTGGATTCTGTCAAGATTCCACTGTCATGCATTCCGATTAAACAAAGGGGCATGTGCCATGATCCATACACACAACAATGTGTGCTTGGGAATCATCCTTGCCATGTTTTTGTTCATGACAGATTTGACACACTTAGAACTTCTCACGCAACCACTCTGGCATGAGTTCAAAAATATGTGTGTTCCAACACAGGTGTCCCACGTTCTGCAATCACCTTGAAGCGCTTCACACAGTGGTTCTTGCTTTTGCACCTTCAACATTTGTTGTCAGAGCTCTATATACTGCAGAGCGATCAGAATATTCATTCAACTGCATGGCAGCAAACACACGTGTTGTTTTCAGGAGTTTCCACGAGATTCTTGAGAGCCTCCATGTCGAAACCCTGACTATTTCAAATCAAACGTTTGTACTCGTGTTTCTGCTGCTATCGCTGTTGGCACAATGCGGACATGCAGTCCACTGCTCTGCTGCCCAAGCTTTATGATCAAATTCTATACATAAAATCCATCCTAATAGCTATCGCCTCCAAACTAATGGCAATGGCATCCACCCTATTAGCGATCCAACCTATTAGCTATGGCTTCCAACCTAAAAGCCGTGGCCTCCACCCTAATAGCAATGGCCTCCACCCTATTAGCGATCCAACCTATCAGCTATGGCCTCCAACCTAAAAGTCATGGCCTCCACCCTAATAGCAATGGCCTCCACCCTATTAAGGATGGCTTCCAACCTAATAGCAATGGCCTCCAAAGTAGTAGAAATGGCCTCCACCCTATTAGCGATGGCCTCCAACCTAATAGCGATGGCCTCCAACCTAATAGCAATGGCCTCCACCCTATTAGCGATCCAACCTAATAGCTATGACCCTCCAACCTAAAAGCCATGGCCTCCACCCTAATAGCAATGGCCTCCACCCCAATAGCAATGGCCTCCACCCTATTAGCGATGGCCTCCAACCCAATAGCGATGGCCTCCAACCTAATAGCGATGGCCTCCACCCTAATGGCCTCCACCCTAGTAACGATCCAACCTATCAGCGATGGCCTCCACCCTAATACCGATCGCCTCCTACCTAATAGCGATGGCCTCCACCCTAATGGCCTCCACCCTATTAGCGATCCAACCTATTGCGATGGCCTCCACCCTAATAGCAATGGCCTCCAACCTAAAAGCCATGGCCTCCACCGGCGTCCAACCTAAAAGCCATGGCCTCCACCCTAATAGCAATGGCCTCCACCCTATAAGCGATCCAACCTATTAGCGATGGCCTCCACCCTAATAGCTATGGCCTCCAACCTAAAAGCCATGGCCTCCACCCTAATAGCTGTGGCCTCCACCCTTTCAGCGATCCAACCTATTAGCGATGGCCTCCACCCTAATGGTGATGGCCTCCAACCTAATAGCGATGGCCTCCACACTAGTAGCAATGGCCTCCACCCTAATAGCAATGGCCTCAACCCTACTAGCGATGGCCTCCAACCTAATAGCTATGGCCTCCAACCCAAAAGCCATGGCCTCCACCCTAATAGCAATGGCCTCCACCCTATTAGCGATAGCGATGGCCTCTAGCCTAATAGCGATGGCTTCCACCCTAATAGCAATGTTCTCCACTCTATCAGCCTCCAGCCTAACAGCAATGGCCTCCACCCTATTAGCGATCCAACCCATTAGCTATGGCCTCCAACCTAGAAGCCATGGCCCCCACCCTATTAATGATCAAACCTCTTAGCGATGGCCTCCACCCTAATAGCTATGGCCTCCAACCTAAAAGCCATAACCTCCAGCCTAATAGCAATGCCCTCCAACCTATTAGCTATGGCCTCCAACCTAAAAGCCATGGCCTCCACCCTAGTGGCGATCCAACCTATTAGCGAAGGCCTCCACCCTAATAGCTCTGGCCTCCAACCTAAAAGCCATGGCCTCCAGCCTAATAGCAATGGCCTCCAACCTAAAAGCCATGGCCTCCACCCTAATAGCTATGGCCTCCACCCTATAAGCGATCCAACCTATCAGCGATGGCCTCCACCCTAATTGCAATGGCCTTCACCCTAATAGCAATGGCCTCCACCCTAATGGCAATGGCCTCCACCCTATTAGCGATCCAACCTATTAGCGATGGCCTCCACCCTAATAGCGATGGCCTCTAGCCTAATAGCGATGGCCTCCACCCTAATAGCAATGGCCTCCACCCTATTAGCCTCCAACCTAATAGCGATGGCCTCCAACCTAATAGCAATGGCCTCCACCCTATTAGCGATCCAACCAATTAGCTATGGCCTCCAACCTAAAGGCCATGGCCTCCACCCTATTCACGATCCAACCTATTAGCGATGGCCTCCACCCTAATAGCTCTGGCCTCCAACCTAAAAGCCATGGCCTCCAGCCTAATAGCAATGGCCTCCAACCTATTAGCAATGGCCTCCACCCTAATAGCAATGGCCTCCACCCTATTAGCCTCCAACCTAATAGCGATGGCCTCCAACCTAATAGCACACCCTATTAGCGATCCAACCCATTAACTATGGCCTCCACCCTAATAGCTATGGCCTCCACCCTATTGGCAATCCAACCTATTAGCGATGGCCTCCATCCTAATAGCTATGGCCTCCAACCTAAAAGCCATGGCCCCCACTCCATTAGCGATCCAACCTATTAGCGATGGCCTCCACCCTAATAGCTATGGCCTCAACCCTAGTAGCAATGGCCTCCACTCTTATAGCGATGGCCTCCACCCTAATAGCGATGGCCTCCACCCCAACAGCGATGGCCCAACCTAATAGCAATGGCCTCCACCCTAATAGCAATGGCCTCCACCCTATTAGCCTCCAACCTAATAGCGATGGCCTCCAACCTAATAGCTATGGCCTCCAACCTAATAGCGATGGCCTCCAGCCTAATAGCAATAGCCTCCACCATAATAGCGATGGCCTCCAACCTAATAGCAATGGCCTCCAACCCAATAGCGATGGCCTCCACCCTAATAGCGATGGCCTCCACCCCAACAGCGATGGCCTCCAACCTAATAGCAATGGCCTCCACCCTAATAGCAATGGCCTCCACCCTATTAGCCTCCAACCTAATAGCAATGGCCTCCAACCTAATAGCAATGGCCTCCAACCTAATAGCGATGGCCTCCAGCCTAATAGCAATAGCCTCCACCATAATAGCGATGGCCTCCAACCTATAATAGCAATGGCCTCCAACCCAATAGCGATGGCCTCCAGCCTAATAGCAACAGCCTCCACCATAATAGCGATGGCCTCCAACCTAATTAATAGCGATAGCCTCCAACCTAATAGCGATGGCCTCCACCGCAATAGCGATGGCCTCCAACCTAATAGCAATGGCCTCCACCCTGATAGCAATGGCCTCCACCCTATTAGCCTCCAACCTAATAGCGACGGCCTCCAACCTAATAGCAATGGCCTCCAACCTAATAGCGATGGCCTCCAACCTAATAGCAATAGCCTCCACCATAATAGCGATGGCCTCCAACCTAATTACTAGCGATAGCCTCCAACCTAATAGCGATGGCCTCCACCCCAATAGCGATGGCCTCCAACCCAATAGCAATGGCCTCCAACCTAATAGCGATGGCCTCCAACCTATGTGTAGTATACACATTTGATATGCATCCTCTGATGTCTGGAAAACACATTTTCGGTCCTGCGAGGGAGGTGCAGATTGCCGTGCCATCTGGAAAACAGACATGGCTACCCTTGGTCTGGTTCGATTAAAGCGGAACTGGTTTTCAGATAACCTGGAATCAATCGACGCCTTCCAAAACCAATGAAATACAACTGCGCAGTCATCCAACTCAAACGCAGTAGTTAAACTCCCACTTGCTTGCCATCTAATTGATGATATACTGTATCTGAAGTTGTAGCCCTTGACCAAGTCAAATACAAAGTCCATTCAACTGTTGATCCGTTCAAACCCGAGCAACCAGTGGTCTAATCCATCCAAAACTCCCCGTTGCTGCTATGTTGGAATGATCTGCAACCGCTCATGACTGGTCAATCCGAGCTAACCCGCAGACAAGCCACGGCATCGCATGATACGAGGTCAGAAAATGCCTTGGAACTCATGTTGGCAGTGCTCGACGAGTAACCTCTCTAGACAGTTGAGGATTGAACATACTTGTAGCATTGGAAAGAACAGGCCAGGCGAACAAAGGAGCAAGGACAGAGGAACCTTTCGGGCCAAAGTGTGAGCTTTGTGAAAGCACACTGTGCGAGCAGCAACCTGGAACATTGATGAACTTCCAGACCTAGGGCAACAGGCTCTTTTGATAACATCGAAGCAAGGAAGAAGGGGCAAAACCTATCTTCTTGTGCATGAATTTACACACATGTGGCACCATGCCACTATATTACGTGCGCCTGTATCATATCATTCTACACGCCGTTACATTCATCGCACAAGTTACGAGTGTAGGCCATTACCTTGCTTTGCAGTGCATTAAAGCGAAACGACTTACATCTTACATCCACAAACAACATACATTTTTCACTACAGGTTCAGCTCTTCAGCTGGATAAGGCTTGTTTAGACGCTTGCAGTGTCTGCCACCAGGTCAACTCCTGGATAGCTGCTACCCCTGTCCACCTGCACAGCATGCCAGCACGCGTCTCTGAAGGGCTCGACTATACTTTCGGTCACCTACAAGAACCGCATTAGACACCTCACGGAGGAACTGCTTTCCAGGCTAGGCCGGAACTCACTGGAAGACTTTAGTCCATCCACGTGCCACTCTCGACTTGCCAAGGACCAGAACACCGCCTGGAATGCCACTGACTTCCCAAAAGGGGGTCCTTGAACCAAAATGTCATGGAATACATGCCTGCCTGTGTGTATAGAAAGGAATCGTGCAAACCCAACCTTTCTAAACTCAATGCCGGGTTAAATCTGTGTGCATATAGGAAAATAGACTGCATATATATAATATACAGTGTTGCAGAGTCGGTGCGACAGCCTTTCGCCATGCTGCTCCTGAAATCGCTGCCGCTTCCGACGTAGGCGTTCCTGGCAAGCAATGTCTCCGCAGATCTACGTTTGGCCCTCGAGCCCTTGTTATAGTAGTAATGCCCCTGTTACTTGTAGCGATGCACTTGTTACTAGTAGCGATAGCCCTGGCTTCAGCAAGTCTGCAGAGTCGATGGACAGTTAACTGCAAGCTTTAGACCTACAAGAAGACTCTGTCGGCACTATGACATCTCAGAGAAAGCCACAGGATGGGAGGAAAACAGAAGGTAAGGGACGCGTTAGTAAGGCCCTCTTTACAAGAGCCTTACTAAAGGATATTATATAATCAAGTGTCCTTAAATGTCCCTAAAAATCTAAGAACCAAATCATTAGTGCGAGCGCTTCTTGAAGGAAGCTCCCCCCGCCCTCAGGTGGGGGAGCTTCCTTGAAGAAGCGTGAGCTATCGTGCTCCTACCTAGAAGCTACAGTAACTTTCCCCTTACTTGATTCCTCTACCCCCCCCAGGCGCGCACGCGCGCGCGCGAGATCCTGGTAGCGTCCTTGTTCCTAGTAGTAAGGCCAGGAGCCCCTAGTAGCGTCCTTGCTCCTAGTAGCGATGCCCTTTGCTCCTAGTAGCGCCCTAGTAGGTTCTTCTTGTTAAAATGCCTCCCTATTTTTTCGGTCCTGCCGCTCGGAGCTTCGCTTTCGACTCTTTCTATCATCCAATCTGTCTATCTCATTCTCGCGATCCAATCGATTCTCCTTCTCAATATCGGAGTCGCCTGGGCCAGCAAACGGATTAAAAAACAACCTGACACTGAGGGAGGATGTATATGAACAGTACCTCGATGATGTAACAATGCACAAGGTATCCTTTTCCGTCCTAATACTAAACTCTGTCTGATGACGTTGATCCCTTGTGCCATCTGCACAATAGCCAGACATTTTCCACCAAAAGCATTACAACCGCTCAGAAATCAGCTGTGCTGCTTTGATCGCTTTCATCAAATTCTTCCACTGGAGGACGTTCACCTGAGTATCGAAAGCTGTTCTGCTCCTTTGTATCGGCGTACGGTACACCACCAGCCGAAAAAAGCGGCTGCACAATACACAGCTGATCCAATATAAACCCTCCATAAAACCTAGCATATACAATATATAGTGAAACCGCTCCACTGCAATCGCCTGACTCAATCTTGGGATTGTCACTGCAGAGGTCATGTCACTGTACTCAAGGGAAGCTGAGCTGAAACAAAAACGAAATCTTGCAAGGAGAGGGAGCATGATTTGCTTAACTGGTTGGTGGTTTCAACTCACTTGAAAAATATTAGTCAGTGGGTTCAGCCATTCCAAGTAAAGGTTGAACATTGATATATCCGAAACCACCACTCAGTGAAACTTATTTCTGACAAAAAAATCTCACTACAATGATTGGCTGTTGCAAAGGAAGCATATTGTCAACATATGCCAAACAATTAGAGTGGGTAAATGGCCTCGTGCTTCTGCAACCGGGTCATCGTCCAAGACTATGACCCGCTGGTTGTGCTTGGACAAATTCTCCAGCCTGTACGCAAAGTGCACAAGCGTCTTGTTTCCCTTGTCTTCATGAAAAAAACATCACGAGAATCAGGAAACAAAATTGCTGTGTCAACTCTGAAACCACAAGCTGGAAATCCTCCAACCGAAGCAGCCAAGAACTGGAACAGGAACCCTGAAGCTCAGAGTCTCAAGATGTGGCTACAGTACACTCACATTGTCCTGGGCAAACAAGGTGATCATAGAAAATATGATGTGATAGAGCAAGGTGACATGAAGGTGGGCAAATAATCAGAGATTCCATAGCACAAAAAGGTGTTGCGAATACCCTGGCTTGATTTTAAGAACCGGCAAAGCAAGCTCGGATTAAACTTGAGAGCGCATCAAAAGGTAGCTGAGTACCCCACCATAAACATTGTCAGGGGTGGACAATTCCAAAAGAGATGAGATTGGAAATTGGCTATGTTATGAGGTGAACCAGAGTCAAATGTCAAATAAAACAAGGAGGATCAAGGAGAACAAGAGTGCTCAGATTGTGCTAGAAAAATGTGAATGGGACCAAGCACATAGTTGCTTAGCTGAGAAGAGACGAATGAGACCCTTGCTCGATGTCCCCTTTACACTTGGAGAAGAGAACAAACTCTGACATCATTCATAACTCAGCCACTTACTGGGTAAGGACTAGGGGAGGCCCCATTATAATGCATACTGTACTCAATGGTCTCTATCGGCAAAAGCCATTCTAGACACTAGACACCCCCTTCGATTCGAAGGAGATCCAGAGTTAGAAACATCCTTCGTTCAGGCAAGGATTACTTGAAAGACCCTCCTGTTTTGCCCCAACAGTGAAGACTGAAGACATGTTTTTGAGAAACGTTGACATGCCGTTGGAGTGGGCACTTTCTCCCAACATGTGTACTCCTGACTTGGAAGAAGCTCAGTTCCAAGTGGCAGTACTGGCCGATGGGCATCAATGACAAAGCACTTCACCTGGTCGGCTGCCTGACTCACGGCTAAGGCGGATTCCGCAGTGATGCTGCGCTGCTTTGTGGCATATACTTGCATCGGTGCATCGTACCATTTACACTGCAGGACACCCTTTTGCAAACAGTCACAATCTTATTTGTATCCGCAAGATGCCGACTTCAAGCATGGATGTTCGAGGCAGCACAGATTGTGCAATGGCAACAAGGCTAATGTATGGCATTCCGACAATTACATTTGGCTATGGCAATGGCATCAGTATTTGTCAACTGATCGAAGCTTCTCGACTCTCTGTTCAAAACTTGTCCTCCTCCAAAAGCTTCTGAAGATCTACGCTGGCACCACAGTTCAGCAAGACCACCGACTGCACCTGTAGCATTGTGGAATGGCAACAAGAACACTCTGCTGCAAATTGTTGCAGCCAGCCAGCTCAAGCTCTTGTAGTGTTTAATGAATTAATCTCAATTCAAAGTTTATTGCGAGCCTCTGTATCCTCTTTCAGCTTTCGGAACTGCTCAATGATGTCAGCGTTCTCCATGACTGGCCAGATGAGAAATTTCACCTGAAAGAAGTTCATAACAACAAGGACAATTATAAAATCAGAACTTTGCCTTTGATAACAGGCACTGGCCACACATTGTCATCAACATCAGCCCCTTTATCCTGGTTGCATCGAATCTTTGTGAAGGGACAAGTTGCCGTGAGCAAAACGCCTCTGACACTCTGGTATGTAGCAAGTTCTCAGTGATGGACCAAAGGGTTTTGTCAATAGAAATCAAGATGGATCAAAAAAGGTACAGTAAGTAAGTGTCATTCTCAAATATGAACAAAGCCAGCAAAGGCACCTATATATACTAATGAATTCTACACCGTCCTTGCTTTGTTGGGCGAACCTTGCAGTATGTAGCCGCACTCCTACCACTCTTGCATACTAACATAATACATGCACACCGACCACCAAATTGATCCCATCACTCTGCGGTCCGTCAAACACTCTGGAACTTCGTCCCATGAACCACAAGCTGCTACTGCCCCATGGATTTGTTAAAGACATGTTCTTGGCAATCCTTGTGAATTCGGGAAAAAATATGCTAAATTAATGCAACATTTGAACTAAAGGTCTTTGGAAATATCTTAGCTTTCCACCGGAGAATCGCCTTGCACGCCTTTGAATCCTTGTCAAACTTCCAAATCTAACACGGAGTCTGGTACCAAAACAGCATGGCATGGGCAGCAAAATGATCTTGTGCAAAAGTGGCTTTCAACTCTCAGGACAGATTGCTCATATCATTGCATTAATATCCACGTCACTCCGTCGGTGGTCAGCATCTTTGATAGCATCTTCGCTGAGCAAACCCCATCGTGGTCAGCAGCTGCCAGGATTCTTACCTGAATACGTTTCTTGGTCATTGCACTCTACGCATGCCTCGAGCATTATATAACACAACTACTCTTTGACTAAGATCACACCACACTTGTCAAGGGGTGATGTATATCCGCCGACTCCGCCGCTTCCGTACGTGTTTCAACTGGGTATGGGCTGGTTTGCATGCAGAAGGAGATGGTGCAATAAGGTGTGATAATTTTGCCGAGAGTTTCCACTAACTAGGGGGTCCAAGCATAGTTTCTACTGGATTTCAGACGTGACAGGATGTTGGACAACTTGCCTGTGCAGTTTCGGCTGAATTAGGTGTAAACACGTTTGCAGAAGTCTTTTCCCAGGAGGCTTTGGACATCAAATCGGGGTGTACCCAACAGGATCTCAACTACGGGGGCCGAAAGAATCATTTTCTGTATGAGCTTTACATGGTCGGTTCTGGTCTAGCGGCCTAGCGATTTAGTGAGCCCCTATCATTGTCGTTTTACAGGCAAGTACACAATGTACACATGCGTGTGCACAAGATATATAAGGGAAAGAAGAAACAGTTCTCTGGGTCAGGCAATTCTAGTCACCTATGGCTTCCTGCGCATAAATGACACTCCCTTCATTGTGCTGTTAGAAATTGACCCCGGGCTGGTAGAGGCTCCTTTGTGCCACGTCTCTGCGGCTAAGTCTGATCACGCTTGGCCAAAAGAAAGCAGGTGGGGTACATGGCGTGGGCGGGTCTCAAAATGCATGAGTTCCGACCTACATTAGCCTCCAATGGGATGCGACCAACGCTGAGAAACTCGGTAGCAGCTATAGGAGTAGCATAAGACCTTACCCCTCCCTTCATCCCACCCCACCCCACCCCCACCATCCAAATTTCCACCACCGCCCCCCATCATATGCTTCTTAGTCTTCTCATGTCTTACCCACTGACATTTCCTAACTTTGCACCCACAAACTTCACACCATATTTCAATTTGATTATACACGTTTTTTTTCTCCTTAATTTCATCTTTCATCTCTTCACGATATTTCCTATTCATCTCCTTCACTTTCTCAGCATTCTTCATTGCCCATCTTTTCCTACTATCAATGCATAAGTTACATGTGTCATGTTCTCCCCTATACAAATCCAAATCCTTATAACAATTACATTTCCTACATTGTTTCCTCTCCTTCTCATCTGGACTTTCTACACACACATTATCAAGAGCAAAATCTTCACTTCTAATATTTTCTCTATGCTTACTTCCTCTCACATGTTTTTCCCAACACCATTTTTTCATTCTCTGCCCACATGCTCTACATTCAACTTCCATATCCTTAATATATACTACTTCCATCCCTTTAAATATAGGTTCAGGGGTAGGATGAAGGGAGGGGCAGACTCCCTTATTCAATTCATTCATATTCATTATCATAGGATCCATTATTCACCAACTCCCCCACTCATTCACTTCACATCATCCATCATAGTTTTTTTCAGAAGAACCAACCTACCCCCAAGGCCTTCATAGAAAAAAGTACTAAATAATTTAAGTTATATTGATAAACATAATTTAAGTCTATCTAAAGTCATCAGTTTTAAAAAATTCATCAGAAAGTTTTTGAACTGGTTTAAAATCACTTTTATAACCATTAATGTATGGATATTTCACATCTACATATTTGAAGAAGTCATCTTCACACCCCCAATGTCCTAAAGTACGTCTTACTGATTTCATAATATCACCATATAACAATTTTCCATTTTTGTTTTTTGTTTTTCTATGTAGTCACATATGGCATCAATCATTGCTGTTAATTCCTTATGTTTTTTAAATGTATTCAAGAAATGTATTTCTACAATCATTTTCGATTTCGTTATTTGCTACTTTGTCATCATATTCTTTTATATAGTTGTTTCTTCTTTTTTCATTGAATTTGCTAATAGGTCTCTTGGTTGGTAAGTCAGGATCAAATCTACCCTCCCATAATTTGTTGTAGTAGAATTTAATATCATTATGAAGTGTTAGATCATATTCTTTGTTGTTCTTTAGTATCTAAGCTTTATATTTTCTTGTATGTTGGAAAGAGTTTAACTTGATAAAATAGAATATCTTTAGGTTTTCATCTGGATCATTAATGAAAGAATCTTCATCAATTGTAATTTTGTATTTATCATAAATGCTCTTTCTTACAATGCTATGTAGTCCTTTAACATTTTTGTAGCATGTCTTAACAAAAAGCATTTATCACATTCTTCAAAATTAAATTTACAAATGCTTTTAGCAACTTCAGCAGGAAATAGCTTATACATATCTAAATTAGCTTTGTTAAACTTACATTTAGAACATGATCCAATTTTTTTTATGTTATATCTGTTTTAATATCCTTCATGTCAATAACGTTTAGAAATTCATTGATAATTTCATCTTGCTCTTGCTCACTAAACATAACCATTATTGTATTAATATATTAATGTAATATTTATTTAAATGAATTTAGACTAAATATTAAAATAATTCAAGATAGTATCACGAGTATTTTTCAGTGTCTTCATCATAATCAATCTTATAATATTGTATGGTAGTCTCCTTAGGCTGTTTTATTCTTTTTGAATTCAACATCTCTAAATGCTGCTTTCTTTTAGTTTCAAATCCCCTGTTGGTCTGCCTATGCCTTTCTTTTCAAATGCTTCTCCATTTTCCTTAAATCCCTTTTTCTCACTAATCTTTTCATCCATGGTCTTTAGCAAGTGTAAGATCAGTTTAACATTATTATTACATTTGTTTAGCTTCTTTACCAGTTCATCACTTTTATTAACATCATCATCAACATCTGTCATGACTATATATAATAAACTATATACTTATGTATTTAAATATATATATTTATTTACTTATCAGTCCATGTCACCTATTGATATGTGCGTCTTGAAATTCCTTGGTGTGTTGATTACATCATTTACTGTTTGATTTATTTGTTTGTCATCTTCGCTTTCTGGTGTAACTTGTTTATTGAAAGAGAAACTGACTCCATGAACTTCATTTTCTAATGTTATTTCCCCATCATCTGATTTACTTACATTCATAGTCTTATCACTCTTGCTAATTTTAAAGCTACATGGATTACACTTACATTTATCCCCTTAGGGTTGATTTCAATTTCATTTCGCATTTGTAGTTTTCCCTTACATAAAGGACAGTCAAATGTAGTAAACTTGCACGTTAGTTTTTGTTCCTTATTTAGTTTTATTGTTGTTGGTGCTTCGTCAGATAGTTCAAAATCCTCAGGGATTGGTTCTTTTATTCATGTTTTTTTGTTTTCTTGGGTTGCATATATATTAAATTTTAGATAAGTAATTAGCAATTTTGATGTTTCCAGTGAATATTTACAACACTGCTCAATTTCATTATCTTTAACAACCGGGTATTTAGTATCATCAAAAAGTCTATTTTACATATCATCTATTGCTGTTATATAAGCGTCATATTCAGATATCGTCATAATATATATATATATAATTAGATAATGCGTTAACATAATCTAATTATTTAGTGCTTGGGGGGACACTAAAAACGAATTCAACTTGGCAAATCAAAACGAGGTGGGGCAGATCCAATACTGAAACCAAACTATATAATTAAGCGCTTATGGCGATTAGCATAACCTCGCCTCTGTTCTACTCTGTCCATGGGAGTCCTGCTAATAATTAAAAATATATTATATTATGTTTCTACATAAATTTAATAGATGAATAATAACATCGCACCACATATTCAACCCATCAAGGAAATTAATTATGAATTCACTCAGTCAAAATATGCTGTTGCCCCTAAAGTGCCCTTCAGGTCAATCATAACTGGGCCATCAAGCTCTGGTAAATCAGTGCTACTAACAAACATGGACATTTACAAGGGAGTTTTTTCAAAAGTCTATATTTGGTCACCTTCAATAAATGTTGATAGCATCGGATTACCAGTCAAGAAATACATAAAGGAAGAAATGAAAGTAGATACTGATAAGGAGCAGGTTTTGTTTGAAGACTTCCACAGTGAGGATTTAATGAAAGTCATTGAAACACAACATAGAATAACAGAATACAGTAAAAATCATAAATTTAAAAAAGTGGATTCAATCCTAGTAGTCTTGGATGATATAGCAGATGACCCCAGAATAGCCGGCATCCAGATATTCAAAAATTTTAAATTCCCTTTATGTAAGAGGAAGGCACAATGGCATTAGTGTAATAACATCAGTGCAAAAGTTCAATGCGCTAAATACACTGATAAGAGTTAATGCCACTCATTTGTTCTTCTACAAGGTCAGGAACTTTAAAGAAATAGAACTGTTTCAAGAAGAACTGTCTGCAATACCCAGAAGAAACAATATCCAAGAAAGTAAGCAGGTCTTATATAAATAGCCACTGAACAACCCACATAGTTTTTTATATATAAATCTTCTGGAAATGGATAGGAGCAAGATGTTTATGACTAAATTTTCTCACTATCTCCAAATAGATGATTAATAATGTTAATTATTTATATTATCAATCTTTATGTCAATGAAGGAGCCCAAATATTAATAGCAGGTAGTTTATACATAATTCTATCAGACTTTATGTTTTCCATATCTTCAATTTTCTTCACCAGTTGTTTGATTGCTTTCATTTGAAGGGTGTCAATATTATTTAGATCTAATTCATTTTCATTAATGTTCTTGATTTGTTCAATGTAGTCTGTCTCACTTGGTCTTGACGATGAACTTCCCATAATTAAATTAACCTATATGGTTAAAACTTTACTTTTCGCTTTTGCTTTTGGTTTGCCCTGTCACGAGGAACGAGCCTCGCGAGCTTCGCTATGCTCGCATCCTTTCAACTCTGCCACTTCACTTTCTAACTTGTCTATTCTTTCCATTTGCTGTTGGACTGTCTTCCATAATATGGCACTCATTCTGCCATAATTTACACTCTTAAATTCATTGTCATTACGAACTATGTTTTCCATATCAGGTGGTATGACTTCTTCAATTTCATCTGCTATAAAACCTATGTTATGTTTCTTCTTACTATCATTTTTCATATAGTATTTTCTTACCTTAATCTTTTTCACTAAATCGCTACATTCTGGTTCAACATCTTCTATATTTTCTTTAAGTCTCTTATCTGATGTTTCAGTTAGGACAGTGCAAGTGATACTGTCAGTAACAAACATATCTGTGTTAATCCTGACTTGATCGGTTGATAAGTCATAATACATATAGATAGTGCCGTTATATCTAAAATTGATGTCATTAGCGGTATAACTGTCAAAGGTGTTGGTTTTAACTATTCCAGCTACATTTAAATCATTCAACATAATAGTTTCAGCAACGAATTTAAACTGACTTGCAGAATTGTCATAAAACATGTAGTTTGTTCCATTGTATCTAAACGAGATGTCATCCGGTTCTAATGTATCGTGACTGTCAAAGATATGAGCCCTCAATGCTTGACATTGAAAGAAGTTAATAACATTGACACTGACATCACAATCAAATTTATAAATGCCAGAAGGATAATTAACATACTCCTTGTCATAGAAGGCGAAGGTTGAACCATTCTGTTGTAATAACATATGAAAATTACCGTTTGTATTGTAGCTATTACATCTCATGGGCTTTCTTGCTTCAATAAGGTCAGGATAAACCAACAAGATATTAGCGTCTGCCCCTGCTCCTAAAATTGTAATAGGAATATTTATAGTGCTGTCATTCCAAATTCTTAATATACTACTGGTGTTGTCAATTGCTTCGTATATTCTACTTGCTCCATCACCTCCTGTAAAATACAAATGTTTAGACGCTTTGATACTTCCATCAGTATCAAACCTCATAAACTCTTCTGCGTTTCTTTTTAAAATACAGTTGTCATTGTCATAAGTATCAAAGGCATTACTTTTAACATTGCCCCAAGACTTATGGGCTTCAATATTGCCTCTCACTAAAACATTGTTTTGTGAAATATCCATTACTCTGGCGCTTTCAATTGTTTCAAGACCTACAACAAACCTAAAACTATCAGCACTGTTTGAACCGTAGAACTTTAACCTTTTACCCGCTCTGTCATTCTCCTCTCTCACATAGTGCCTATCACCAAAGGTTATTCTGTCCTGATTATCAATTTCAATATTGCCAGTACAAGTAATATGTCCATTGAAATAACTGCTTCCATTGACTGTTAGTGTATCTGTTCCATTCCTTGCTCCATTGACTGCTAAATAACCGGCAGTATTACCAATTCTAACTCCAGTATCAGAAACATAGTTCAAATACATTTCTCTCGCACCACCACCAACAAAAAATGAGTCTATTTGATTACCATTTCCTAACCCAATATTACCATCAATACTATCTGAAATATTTAAACCTACACCGTCACTTTCAATATCCATTTGTTTATCTATTTTAACTCTATCATCAGTAGTTAATCTGATATAATCTACTGAATTCCTTTGAATTGACATAGCTGTATTGTTTGCGGTATTGACTATGTCTGAATTTAATCCACCTGAAAAGGCAATGCCTGAAACAATGTTTAAAACTGAATTAGCGTGATCATATCTCATATATTCAACTTGAGGACTGACACCGTCGCTATGGGCGCCATAATAAACTGTATCAGTTGCCAATGACCTGTTCCTGATATCGTTTGCATATAAATCACCCGTTGATACTCCTATAGTTCCTGCTACATTTACAATTTTATTAGCATCATCCAATTTAGAATATTCAAATCCATTTCGTCTAAATGAAACATCATTATCGCCATTACTGTTGTAAATATTACAGTCAAGTTCAGGTGTTATGGTGAGACCTGATGTAATCAAATTAAGGGTAGAAGTTTCAGTAGCACCAATACAAGACAATATAATTGATGGTGCTGTAGTATCAAAATTTCTGACCCTTAAGACATTGAAGTTTCCTTCCACTGCTTCATAAATTTCACTCTTACCTCTTCCACCCATAGGCATAATCATCATATTCATTTTAATTCTTTCTGATGGTGTTACTTGAAATCTCATATACTCATCACCATTTCTTGAAAATACTAAATTTGTATTGGTTAAACTATCTAATGTGTCTGTTTTAAAACCGTTTTCTACTTGTAATTCCTGTTTCATTTCAAGGGTTGAATTTGTATAATCATATCGCATATATTCAGTGGCATTATGTGACCATGTAGTATCTGCTGTAAGGTTTGATGAATAATATTGATTTGTATTAACCGCATTTGCTGTTAATCCTGTTGTATCTACTGCTAAAGCATCTAAAACTGAAGCAACAGGTACATTTGCTGTAAATACTGGATTTGCTAAATTTGCTTTTAGTCCTAACGATGTGTCTATTTGACTTTGAGTATATACAATCTCACTATTTGCTTTTGAACCTAATGATGTATCTACTTCAGTTTTGGTATATGTTGTGGCTTGGTTTGCTTTACTATTTAATGAGGTATCAATCTCTAAATTTGAATACCCTGTCCAAGATCCACCACCACCACCACCTGCCACTGCTGTATCAACATATTCCTCTGTTGCTAAATTGGATGATCTTGTATTTTCAAACTTTATGAACTCAGTCCGACAATTCTGATTGAGCCATCAAGTGATAAACTCATATTATAACTATTTTAGATAATAATTATGTTCATCTTGTCTTACGTTTGGCACTGAACATACCTTTACACAGACTGTTGTATCTCTCTTGCTTCTGCTTGATGTATTCATTCTGTAATATCTGGTAATGATTTGCTAAACTGTTTAATGGATTTACTGCTGTTACTGGTCTGGTTGAATTCGTCTGCGACTTCATAAACTCTGACCTTGTCAGAGTTGAATTTTCTAATACCTCATTCATTGTTGGTTTTGGTGTTTGCTTCCATGGTGGCAACTCCCTGTGTGCTTCTTCTTCTTTAATAGGTTCTACTTTTGCTTTTGGTTTTGCTTTTGGTTGTATTGGTGTGTTTTCAATTGCTCCACTGCAAGTTTTTTCGTGTTTGTATCTGTAGTTCCTTAATTGCATTGATTTACCACACTTTGGACATGTAACCATTTTATCCTTTAGCTTCTCTGTTTTTGAATTGTTCTTCAATGGTTCTGTCATGACCTCTTGTTTGGGTTCAACTCCTACACAGGTTGGAGTTGAAGGTGCTGTTAGCACGTTCTTCTTGCTTAACTTTCTTCAGTTTCTGCTATTTCTGCTTCTTCTGGTGGTTGTTCCACCTCTTTTATTATTTCTGGTGCTTCTTCTTGCTTGACTTCTTCATTTTCATTAACACTTACAACCTTAATATCAGGCATTATTAAATATGTAGATATTTTTTATCCTGGGAGAAATATAGGTTTGAAAAAAAAATATTATTGCTTATGCTTTTTCAATTTTAATAACTATCATGTTGGAATATTAAACTGAATTGGACGGGGATTTCATATAAGTTCATTTTATTGTATTGCTCTTCTCATCTGTTATTCTAAATGATAATATCTTAAGGTTCTTATTTGAAACATCAGTATAGTCAGAATGAAGACCGCTATGATCATTATTCATAATACCTCCTAATTGTTGATCCACAAAAACTTTTTTGATGATGGATGATGAAAATGAATTAGGGGCTGAGTAATGGTGATCCGTTAAGTCAGGCCTATTGATATAGATCGCCCCAAATGGAACAAGGTTTAAATAAGATGAAGTCCATGTGGTCAGTAAGGAAGTGGGAACATAATTACTTAACAAATAGTTTATTGATAGTGGTCGTGTGCTGTCATAAACATCATGTCCATTAGAAGCGGCGATCCATGTATTGCTTACATAGTTTCCAAGTTCAGTATCTGTAGGAATTTTCAACTTAAAATTTGATCCATCTGCCACCTTGAAGTCAACTGTTCTGGTTGCTGATGAATAAGCATAAACAAAAATATAATTACCCGCATTTAAATCCCTCACCTTATCATTCATGCCTTGAACCATGTCAAAACTCAACTGCTCAGCAAAATAGATCTTATTACCTAAATAGACCTGTGAGCTTCTTAACAATAGGTCACTGTCATTATACAACATAAAAAATAGATTTTCATAAAAGACTACCTCTGTTGTTTTCCACACTGCTGGAATGCTGACCTCTGACATATACATGTTAGTGCCTTGAGGACATTCCATATGTTCATTCAGTTCAATAACAAAATCTGCTGATGATCTGGACTGTGGTAATTTGTAGTTACTATCAACAAAGACCTTTTTGTACGTTGAACTTTTATTCATTATATTTATCATTTAGATTTTTTTACAAAACATAATATGAATGATCGGTATGTTAGGCACGGCAGGTAGAGCAGTAGCTACACAACTGGCAAGAGAAGCAGGCAGGGAAGTGGCAGAAAGGGCACTACAGAGGTTAATAGCGAGAGGGGGAGGCGAAGAAGCAATAAGAAGATTATTAACGAGGGAGGGATTAGAAGAGGTGGTGGATAGGGACATGTTAAAACAACTGGGTAGAAGAGGTGCCCAGATGTTAATTGGTAAGATTGGTCAAGAAACCTACGGTGATTATGAAAAGAATAATAAGAACTGGAATGATAGAATGAATGACTTTACAAGAAATTTAAATGAACATTTTAGACAACATAGAACACTATATGCTGAAGAAAGGAATGTAGCAAAAAAGGAAAAGATAGAAGACAGCAGAGGTTTATGGAATGCCTATTCATCACCAAGTGGACTTTATAAAACCGGCAAGACTATATAAGTGGGACAGGTGGTAAGGATGGATCCTCAACAAAAGATATTATGGATGATTTGTAATTAGTGCCTACAAGAAATGTTCATCATAGTGAAACATATAAAGATGTAATAAAGGAATTAGAAAAGTCACCAGAAATAACAAGATTGGTAAGTCATAGTTTGGCATCAGCAGTAGTAAATAAAATCAATCAAGAACAACCTAATAGATTTGCCACTACAACTTATGCCACACCAACAATGAAAACAAAAAGGAAGGGAAAGCAAGACCCTAAAAGACTGGACTTCAGGAATCCTAACGATCTTGTTTCAAAGTTGGATGGATATGCTGTTACATCAGATTTGAAAGAGTGGAATCCTCTCATGAGCCACAGCTATATCAATTTTGAAGGTCAAGGTCTTTATGGAATTAATGCTGGCACGTCCATTTCTAATGGATTCAACCCTAACAACAGTTTTGGTTAAATGCTTCGCATTTCAACCCTAATAATCCTACTTAAATGTAAGTAATATATATATTGATATTAAAATGTTTGATAATAAGACATCAAAAAACAAACACCCTATAAAACAACAAAGTATAACCTTAAACAAAATGAGGAGCAGTTATGACAAATTAGAAAAGGAGATGAACAAACCACCAACAGAGTATGAAGCAATAAAGGCACTGGTGGAAGAACATGAAAATAGTATAGGCAAAATACGAAATAGAATGAATAAAAACAAAAAACCGATGTATTAACAACTAAATCCCATAATAAAGAATCTAAATACTGTAAAATGACTTTTCTAAACAAAAAGATTTATTAATTAGAGTGTTTTATCTAATTAATCATATACCAATGGATAATATTATTGCTGAGAGTTCAAATGAAATGGTCAATTCCCTCAACTTCGGTTTGCCCGCAACAAGTCAGTATATTGTATCTCGCCGATTTGCGAATTTTTTTGTAGCGGTAGCAACGTTTATAATGCGAATTTTGTGGATAAAAACAGTCACTTTAATATCAGTGCAGGTGACAATAATTGTATTGACTTATCCAGTATTAGATTATTTGCAACACTTCAAAACACTGATGGCACAAGAAACCACTTTTTACGACCATTAGGTGGCTTACATTCTTTCGTATCAAGGTATAGATGTTCTGTAGGAGGGCAACAAGTTCAAGACATCACTGAATACAACCGCCACTGTGAATTATATGACTGCTTTAAACCTAAAAGGTTTAGAGACATGGATGATATTGAAAGTTCTGCTAATCCAAGATGGGATGCTGATTATCATGACTATGCTAATGGTTTAGATGTATTGGTTGATATTAATGGTGCTGGAAATGGTGTTGATGTTTTCACTGATGGTGATCGCAATGAGTGGGGCAGAATTGATAAGAGATATACAAGACATTCATTAACTGGAATTCCCGGTGGCAATCGAAAAGCACGCTTTAGTCATAAACCATGCTGTGGATTGCTTCAATCTAATTATTAGGTACCTTTGCGGTATGCTCCTTTAGAATTGGAATTTACTATAGTCAATGACTAAAATCTACCAGTAACAGTTCCATTTGGAACAGGAACAGGAACACAAACTGATAAGGAAGGTTATTATTTTTTACTGCTGGTAATACATCTACATCATGGGAATTAAATAATGTCATCATTCGT
>CAXIVM010000714.1:84222-152667 GCA_964035705.1 Porites rus | reverse complement strand
CTTCTGGGACACTCTGGGACACTCTTGTGGGACACTCTTATGGGACACTCTTGTCGGACACTCTTGGGCAAAAAAATAGTAAAAGGACAGTTGAAAGAACCGCCTGAACCATCACAATTTTTTAGGAAGAACCACCGCATATACCAAGAACCCTATGTTTTTTAGAAATAAATAAGGTTCATAAATCATAACCTTATTCATTTAACTTAGTTCCTTGAAAATATACTTGCCTTATTCATTAGTTTTCTTTTTTGATTATCTCTTTACGTATATTCATTTCACTATTTCTAACCCTTATTCATTTTTTAAAGCCCTTTTTTCATTCCGTGAAACATTCATTTTTCCTGAAAATTTACCTTACTTCATTCAATCTTTCTAAACTTTAACGCAGACTTAAATAAAAATGACTAAAGTAAATTCTGATAATATGCCTACCTTCCCCATTTTATTTTTCAGTATTTACCACCAAATTTCTCACATGCTTATTTGTTTTCTCATGTCTTACTTTATTGCACCTCTTAACTAAACAGTCGCACACATCACATGTAAAATCTAAGTTATTCCATATTTGCTTTCTTGCTTGCTTCTTCTTTCTATACTCTTCATCTTCTTTCCATCTTCTATTTGCTTCTTCCTGATATTGTTCTTTATGCTTTTCATAGCATTGTCTTCTATAATCTAGACACCTATTACAATTTTTATTTTCACCTTCAAACTCTTCAACCACTAACAATCTACAACATTTGGAGCATCGCCTGTGACCTTGGTTTTCCATTAATAAAATATGGTTCTAAGTCTTTAAGATGGTTTTAAGACCTTGAAAATGACTAAAGTAAATACTGATAATACGCCTACCTTTAATGTTTTATCTGGATTACCATCTTTAATTTCTAAGTAAGTCGCATTCATCTTCATTATCATAGGACCCATTATTCACCAACTCCCCCACTCATTCATTTCATATCATCCATCATAGTTTTTCATAAGAACCAACCTAGCCCCAAGGCCTTCGTAGAAAAAGGAGTAAATAATTTAACCTATTTTAAGCAACAAAAAGAACAATATATACATGTCTAAATGTCACATCAGGTATGTCTAGATGTCACATCAGGTGTGTCTAAATGTCACATCAGGTATGTCTAAATGTCACATCAGGTATGTCTAGATGTCACATCAGGTATGTCTAAATGTCACATCAGGTATGTCTAAAGGAGACATATTGGATGTCCATTTCAGACATCTGAGCATAGCAGTATGGAAAACATTATGCCATAATTTAAGCAACTTTGGCATAATCTTTTCAAACAATAATCATTGCTTCATTAACATCTTTGCTATACTATCTAGCATATTCTCTATTAATCGGTTTTGTTGTTTCTTCATTTTGTTTTTTCTCTTCTTCCTTTTTTGCTTTCTTTTTTAAATAGTATTGTCGTTGAGTTTCTGCTTTCTTTTCTTTGTATTCTGGGGTTTCTTTCACTCTGTGATAATACAACCTTTGATATAATGCCATTTGTTCCTTAATCTCATCCAGTGTTAAATCATCAGGTTTTCTAACACTCATTATAGTATTTATATAAAAATACTTCTTTATATGAATTTAAGTTAATAACATCCTAATTTTTTCTTTCTGATACTGGATAAGTTTTTCAAATCCTCTAACCGCTCCATCATAACTAAAAACATAATTGTCGGTGCTTTCACCTACAAGTTCGCATGTTTTAATAAGACTGTTAAAGGATTGCTTTACTTTATTATCATCGTTTTCCATTTGAAGGTTTCCAACAAATAAGTCGTAAAAGTCTTTCTTATTGACTTTAAAATATTTAACGTTCATTATAGAATACATATTCCGCTCTTCTTCATATTGTTGTTTTACTTGTTTCATGTCTCTTATTAAGTCTAATCTTGCCTTTATGTCTTCTTGGTTTTCCATTAAGTTTTAAGTCATTATATCTTTAAGTCATGAGTTATTAATCCTCCAATGTCCATATGCTAAACTATCTCTATCTGTTGTCCAGTATCTTTTATTTTCATAGCTATTAAGGCTTACCTTCGTAGTATTAATGCTAAAGATCTTATGGTGTTTACTTCTTATACTATTAAATGATTTGTGTATAACTTCATTAGTTCTTAATACTTTATCATATTGTTCATAACTAAGTTGTCGTTTTACTACATGCTTAGCAGTGCCTTTACATTTCTTATGAACTTTTTCATCACCATGAGTTTTAAAAGCATAGCATTTAGGACGAAGTCCAATAAAACCAGCAATTATATTGCTACTTACTTCATCCTTAAACTTACCTAATATTTTCTTGTTAGTAGCTTCGTAGCATTTATGTTCTTCAGGATAATCTGAAAAGTCCATTTCATGTTTAATATTATTAAGGTCTTCATAGATGTCATCAGTTTTAGTATGAAAAACAAAACTATCAGTGTCAGTAAAAACCATTCTAATATTATCTCCATATTTAGGTTTCATAACATCATAATAGAACTTATACATATGTTGCTTACTTAAATCTAAAATGCTCATTCCAATAAAAATAGGTTTATCCAATTTCAATTTAGGTTTTTGCTTCTCAACTCCTACTAAGTTCTCATTAATAATATGACTAGTTTTGAATGAAGGATTATTTACGCACTTCATGTATCTAGTTTCATCACTAACAATTTCAAAATCTAAGTGTTTTCTTTTGTCTTCCATGGTCTTACCCAAACAAGCATTATTCAATAATTTATAAACATCTCTTTCAAAACCATTTCTAGCATTCTTTCTTTTCTCAGTGTTAAACTCAATGTAAGGTCTTAATATTTCTTTTTGTTCAAATTTAGTTGCCCTGTGTATTTTCTTGAGTTTAACCCATGATTGAAATAAAACTGTAAAGTTCTTAAATGGACTACATACTTTTCTTTGTCATTCAAATTTAAAATCAGCTTATTAGTTGTTTCATCTTTAGGTTTTTTGCTATTCAATAATTCATATATTTCTATTTGCTTATCTGAAAGCATATCTGCTTTAACATTCATAACTTCAGGCGCTAGTGGATAGTCATTATGTAGATCATGTAGTTCTTTAGGATATTCAAAGTCAACTCCCAAAATATAACCAATGTTTCCATTTTTATAAGTTACTATTTCATCCTCTGTTATTTTATCATCCCATTTCAAATTTTTATATGGTAGTTTTTGTATCATGCTGAGACCATATAGATTATTAGCATCAAAAAAGTTAATATAACTGCTTTCCCTACTTTTATCATGATCTTCTTCCATGTATTTATTATTTGCTTCAGCTTTTTTACATATAGTCTGTGTCATACCTCCTCTAAGTCCTGCCTCTATCATTTCATACATTTCTTGTTCATATACTAAATCAATCTCTACTCCAGTTAGTTTTAACATAGCATCAAAAGCAAAGTTAGGCAGTGTATAGTAATAAGCAAGGTCTAAACCATAATCCTTAATACATACACCCCTAAAGTTTTCAAAAATATCAGTTAATAATAAAAACATTTGTTTTTAAATATAAGTCATGATATTCTCCCATATTTTTAATGTTAAAGTGTTTCCATATCTCCTTGGCCTTCTCATAATCTTCATTAGTTTTATTTTCTCCTGTTAATATACTGAAAAAGTGTTCTTTAGGCGGTAGTTGTCCTTCTTTAAAATTTTCAAAAGAATTCATATAGTCACAAGGGTAAATGCCTTTTTCAGTTAGTAGGTGCAAGCATTTTTCAGTTTTAGTAAAATTGTTCCTACTACTATATCTAAAATTGCTTTGCCAGTTCTGACGTAAAACCCATTTGTCTTTATCTTTTTCATCAGTATTTTCATATTTAGTGAAGGATACTAACTTATCTAATGAAGCAGTCAAGAAACCAAAACTGTCCTTCACACTCAAACTTTCAAATCCAATATTAATAAGCTTTTCACTATTCTGAGAGACCGCATCTATTTTATTCTTATTGCTCAATTTTTCAGCATTTTGAATAAATAAAAGGCAATCATAATTTTTCATGTTATGAAAAAATACTGGAACTTTAAAATATCTGTTACAAAAATTCAAATTACAAACACTATGAGCGCATCCTCTATACTTACCTGCAAAATGACAATGATCTCTGACCTTTTTATACTTTTCTGCTTCTTTAGCATTTTTATAGTTCATTCTAAATTTATCACCGCAAATAAAGCAATGAGTAGCATTTTTAAAGTCTGCTTTATTTTCATCAGTCATGTCAATCTTTTTATTTTCTTCCATGTTTGCTTTAACTTCTCTTAACTCATTCAGTTTCTGACAAAATACATCAACAGCATCACTGCCTCTATACAAAATTTCATAATTAGAATTATCAACAGCATTAACCATATTAAGCATAAAACCGAATGGTTTATGCTCTTGATAAGAAAAGGTTTTAATGTCTTCATCGTCTGGCTTTTTCAGTTCTTCAGTTAGACATTCAAAATCAGCATAAACTACAAAAGGACACCTTAACTTTTTAAGATGATGTTTAAAACTCATTTTCTCATGTGTTTTAGGCATAACTTTTTGTTGTCCTTCAACTTCCATACAACCTTTTTCATTATGTTCATTTAAAAGTTTTTCAGTGCTAAATCCATGATTACAATATTTACAAAAATACCATGTTCCATCATGCTTTCTTTTTTGACTGTTTATAAGTCTGCTTATATGCTTAATTAAAGCATAATGCCTACTATCTCCATCATCAACCCTCAATAAATCAATATGACATGTAGAATCTTATTTTCAGTTTTCTACTAATTAGTATTTGTTCATTTTCTTCATCAACTTCAAAAACATTAATAGATATTGATTTATTATTTCTTCAAACTTATCGATATCAGTATTATTTACAGGAAAGTTAATACCATCAAAATGTAAATCACTTTCCAACTTTTTATAATGATATAAATTTTCAGGATGGACTTTATCAGCAACATTACAGTAAGCACATTCAACAGAGTATTTAAAACATTTATCATCTTCATTTTTAATATTAATGCATGCTCTTTTAGATTTAATCCGCATAGGAAGTTCAATGTAATTACCTGCTCTAGTAGGGTTATATTTGTTATACATCATATGAATATAAACAATTTTATCAATAGTTAATCCTGACTGATATAACCCCATATCTAAAATTCTTGTCTCAATGTCAGGTCTCATTCTTCTTAAAGCATCTCTTAAGTCATCTTCATTTACAATAGTATATGATCTAGTTCTAACTACTACATCTCTGACTTCATCCCATAATTCAAAACTCTTAATTTTACTGTGGCATTTAATTTCATTCCCTTATTTTCTTTCAACTATTCATTTAACTTTTCAAATTGATAAACAAAATACGTCAGTCCATTCAGTTCTTTTAAATGAATGTTTGAAATAGTGTAAGCATTAGCATATGCTTTAAATGCGCTTCTTTCTTCTGTTATAGTTGCCTTTTTCTTAATGGCATGTTTCAATACTGTTCTAGTGCCTACTCTTTCTCTAACTTGATTTGCTTTGTATTCATTGGTATTCTTTACTGATTGAAGTCTTCTTGTTAATTTATTACTAATTGGTTTGTTTGGGTTATATCTATAATTAGTATTACCTATTACAATGGTTTTAAGTTTCTTACCCTTGTTATTTAATTTATAATGACCTAGGTTTTCTTTAAGAATAAACTTATTTATTTTTGTATTTTCATCAGGTGGCAAGTCTCTATTCATATTAATAAGTATATAAATTATATATTAACATTTCTTTAAGTCAATGTTTTAGTCAAGTTTTCCAACGAATATGTAATCATTTACCAACAACAATTCATGCCGTAAATAGTTTCTTCTTAATCCTTCCAAACCATAGTATGTTTGTAATGTCATATCCTTTTCAATTTTTCAATTCTATATTTTCTATCTGACCAGCGACTAGCTGTTTCTTTTCTTGACGTGTAATTTCCTTTACCTTCTGTATAAACTTTAACTTCATCTCCCACGGTTAGTTTAGGGTAATTCCTCATGTGCTTTGTTTCAATACTATATTTGACTTTACAGTAACTCTATTATCATCATCGTGTGCTTCAGTCGGTTTCATTCCAGTTGTTGAATGCTTAGTGTTTTTGTATTTCTTCAATGTTGGTTTTAACATATCAGTCCATTTACCTTTGGTAAAGTGTATTCTGTCTCTTATTCCTTTTCTGACTGTCTTTATAAAACGTTCTACGATGTTGGCATGTGTTAGTGTTGTTTTATGTAGTATTCCTAAATCATCTAAATACTTTTTGACTTCTGATTTAAATGCTCCATCATCATCTGAATATATTTCTATTGGTTCTCCCATTATTTTAAAGGCCTGTTTCAATGCTTGTAATACATTATTACTATCTTTATTGAACATTGGTTGAACAAAACCTAATTTACTAAAGGCATCAATAACAACTAAAGCGTCGCTCTTCATTTTCTTTTTTAAACATGTTCATATCCATAATGTCTATTTGAAACTCTGCTCTAGCATATGGAACCAAAAAACTATTATACTTTTGATATGGTCTTGTTTGCTTATTAGGTTGTTTTTTCATGAATGCTTTCACTTCTTCTAATGTTA
Organism: Porites rus; assembly: GCA_964035705.1. Taxonomy (NCBI): domain Eukaryota; kingdom Metazoa; phylum Cnidaria; class Anthozoa; order Scleractinia; family Poritidae; genus Porites; species Porites rus. The sequence goes on along the minus strand of CAXIVM010000714.1, from coordinate 146,054 downwards.
TACCTGCTCTTTTTTCTTTTGCTTGATCGTATCAGGATTTTACACTTCCATAACCTGTTTCTAAATCATAATATAAATTGCTCAAAATTTGATCATTTGTTAGTTTTTCCATATATTATGAATTGGACTATAATAATATTTTCTAAGATTATCCAATTATACTTTGCTTTTAGCATATTGACATTTTTTGCTTTTTTCATGTCTTTTGATGTTGGAACTGTTTGCTAATGTTTTACCACAAATATAACAAGTATACAATGGCCAGAAGAAAGTTGCGCTTCTTGATGTTGAAATTCATGACAACCCTATCCCCCTAGAATCCTACACCATGAGACAAGGGAAGGTGTGGGCGGTCATTTGTCACCCCGGAAAGCCTTTTATTACTATAAATTTAAAAGAGTGTGATAATTGACCGTCCCACACCTGCCACGAAAATTAGACTTGTTAATTCGATCCGCCGCTGACCTCAGAGTGTTTTGTAAGAAGGCTAACAAGCGTAAACTTTTGTCTGCCTGAAGGGCAGCGAAGAGCAAAAATGTACAAAACGTGCATCCGTTCAACCTCTGGTCTATTTATATTTATACGTATATAGATATGTTTGGCAAATATATAGCTGTAAAGAGGACAGAGTACTTTATAGATTGACATTTCATTAAAAAAACGACCAATCAGTTACCTGTCAATGCAACACCCCTTTTTTAACGCAGGGCAGCGAAGAGCAAAAATGTACAAAACGTGCATCCGTTCAACCTCTGGTCTATTTATATTTATACGTATATAGATATGTTTGGCAAATATATAGCTGTAAAGAGGACAGAGTACTTTATAGATTGACATTTCACTTAAAAACGACCAATCAGTTACCTGTCAATGCAACACCCCTTTTTTAACGCAGGGCAGCGAAGAGCAAAAATGTACAAAACGTGCATCCGTTCAACCTCTGGTCTATTTATATTTATACGTATACAGATATGTTTGGCAAATATATAGCTGTAAAGAGGACAGAGTACTTTATAGATTGACATTTCACTTAAAAAACGACCTATCAGTTACCTGTCAATGCAACACCCCTTTTTTAACGCAGGGCCAGCGAAGAGCAAAAATGTACAAAACGTGCATCCGTTCAACCTCTGGTCTATTTATATTTATACGTATATAGATATGTTTGGCAAATATATAGCTGTAAAGAGGACAGAGTACTTTATAGATTGACATTTCACTTAAAAAACGACCTATCAGTTACCTGTCAATGCAACACCCCTTTTTTAACGCAGGGCAGCGAAGAGCAAAAATGTACAAAACGTGCATCCGTTCAACCTCTGGCGAAGAGCAAAAATGTACAAAACGTGCATCCGTTCAACCTCTGGTCTATTTATATTTATACGCATATAGATATGTTTGGCAAATATATAGCTGTAAAGAGGACAGAGTACTTTATAGATTGACATTTCACTAAAAAAACGACCAATCAGTTACCTGTCAATGCAACACCCCTTTTTTAACGCAGGGCAGCGAAAAGCAAAAATGTACAAAACGTGCATCCGTTCAACCTCTGGTCTATTTATATTTATACGTATATAGATATGTTTGGCAAATATATAGCTGTAAAGAGGACAGAGTACTTTATAGATTGACATTTCACTTTAAAAACGACCAACCAGTTACCTGTCAATGCAACACCCCTTTTTTAACGCAGGGCAGCGAAGAGCAAAAATGTACAAAACGTGCATCCGTTCAACCTCTGGTCTATTTATATTTATACGTATATAGATATGTTTGGCAAATATATAGCTGTAAAGAGGACAGAATACTTTATAGATTGACATTTCACTTTTAAAACGACCAATCAGTTACCTGTCAATGCAACACCCCTTTTTTAACGCAGGGCAGCGAAGAGCAAAAATGTACAAAACGTGCATCCGTTCAACCTCTGGTCTATTTAAATTAAACGCATATAGATATGTTTGGCTAATATATAGCTGTAAAGAGGACAGAGTACTTTATAGATTGACATTTCACTAAAAAAACGACCAATCAGTTACCTGTCAATGCAACACCCCTTTTTTAACGCAGGGCAGCGAAGAGCAAAAATGTACAAAACGTGCATCCGTTCAACCTCTGGTCTATTTATATTTATACGTATATAGATATGTTTGGCAAATACATAGCTGTAAAGAGGACAGAGTACTTTATAGATTGACATTTCACTTTAAAAACGACCAACCAGTTACCTGTCAATGCAACACCCCTTTTTTAACGCAGGGCAGCGAAGAGCAAAAATGTACAAAACGTGCATCCGTTCAACCTCTGGTCTATTTATATTTATACGTATATAGATATGTTTGGCAAATATATAGCTGTAAAGAGGACAGAGTACTTTATAGATTGACATTTCACTTAAAAAACGACCAATCAGTTACCTGTCAATGCAACACCCCTTTTTTAACGCAGGGCAGCGAAGAGCAAAAATGTACAAAACGTACATCCGTTCAACCTCTGGTCTATTTATATTTATACGTATATAGATATGTTTGGCAAATATATAGCTGTAAAGAGGACAGAGTACTTTATAGATTGACATTTCACTCAAAAACGACCAATCAGTTACCTGTCATTGCAACACCCCTTTTTTAACGCACTGGCCAGAAGAAAGTTGCGCTTCTTGATGTTGAAATTCATGACAACCCTATCCCCCTAAAATCCTACACCATGAGACAAGGGAAGGTGTGGGCGGTCATTTGTCACCCCGGAAAGCCTTTTATTATTATAAATTTAAAAGAGTGTGATAATTGACCGTCCCACACCTGCCACGAAAATTAGACTTGTTAATTCGATCCGCCGCTGACCTCAGAGTGTTTTGTAAGAAGGCTAACAAGCGTAAACTTTTGTCTGCCTGAAGGGCAGCGAAGAGCAAAAATGTACAAAACGTGCATCCGTTCAACCTCTGGTCTATTTATATTTATACGTATATAGATATGTTTGGCAAATATATAGCTGTAAAGAGGACAGAGTACTTTATAGATTGACATTTCACTTTTAAAACGACCAATCAGTTACCTGTCAATGCAACACCCCTTTTTTAACGCAGGGCAGCGAAGAGCAAAAATGTACAAAACGTGCATCCGTTCAACCTCTGGTCTATTTATATTTAAACGTATATAGATATGTTTGGCAAATATATAGCTGTAAAGAGGACAGAGTACTTTATAGATTGACATTTCACTTTAAAAACGACCAATCAGTTACCTGTCAATGCAACACCCCTTGTTTAACGCAGGGCAGCGAAGAGCAAAAATGTACAAAACGCGCATCCGTTCAACCTCTGGTCTATTTATATTTATACGTATATAGATATGTTTGGCAAATATATAGCTGTAAAGAGGACAGAGTACTTTATAGATTGACATTTCACTTAAAGAACGACCAATCAGTTACCTGTCAATGCAACACCCCTTTTTTAACGCAGGGCAGCGAAGAGCAAAAATGTACAAAACGTGCATCCGTTCAACCTCTGGTCTATTTATATTTATACGTATATAGATATGTTTGGCAAATATATAGCTGTAAAGAGGACAGAGTACTTTATAGATTGACATTTCACTTAAAAAACGACCAATCAGTTACCTGTCAATGCAACACCCCTTTTTTAACGCAGGGCAGCGAAGAGCAAAAATGTACAAAACGTGCATCCGTTCAACCTCTGGTCTATTTATATTTATACGCATATAGATATGTTTGGCAAATATATAGCTGTAAAGAGGACAGAGTACTTTATAGATTGACATTTCACTAACAAAAACGACCAATCAGTTACCTGTCAATGCAACACCCCTTTTTTAACGCAGGGCAGCGAAGAGCAAAAATGTACAAAACGTGCATCCGTTCAACCTCTGGTCTATTTATAATTTATACGTATATAGATATGTTTGGCAAATATATAGCTGTAAAGAGGACAGAGTACTTTATAGATTGACATTTCACTTTAAAAACGACCAATCAGTTACCTCTCAATGCAACACCCCTTTTTTAACGCAGGGCAGCGAAGAGCAAAAATGTACAAAACGTGCATCCGTTCAACCTCTGGTCTATTTATATTTATACGTATATAGATATGTTTGGCAAATATATAGCTGTAAAGAGGACAGAGTACTTTATAGATTGACATTTCACTTAAAAAACGACCAATCAGTTACCTGTCAATGCAACACCCCTTTTTTAACGCAGGGCAGCGAAGAGCAAAAATGTACAAAACGTGCATCCGTTCAACCTCTGGTCTATTTATATTGATACGTATATAGATATGTTTGGCAAATATATAGCTGTAAAGAGGACAGAATACTTTATAGATTGACATTTCACTAAAAAAACGACCAATCAGTTACCTGTCAATGCAACACCCCTTGTTTAACGCAGGGCAGCGAAGAGCAAAAATGTACAAAACGTGCATCCGTTCAACCTCTGGTCTATTTATATTTAAACGTATATAGATATGTTTGGCAAATATATAGCTGTAAAGAGGACAGAGTACTTTGTAGATTGACATTTCACTTAAAAACGACCAATCAGTTACCTGTCAATGCAACACCCCTTTTTTAACGCAGGGCAGCGAAGAGCAAAATGTACAAAACGCGCATCCGTTCAACCTCTGGTCTGTTTATATTTATACGTATATAGATATGTTTGGCAAATATATAGCTGTAAAGAGGACAGAGTACTTTATAGATTGACATTTCACTTAAAGAACGACCAATCAGTTACCTGTCAATGCAACACCCCTTTTTTAACGCAGGGCAGCGAAGAGCAAAAATGTACAAAACGTGCATCCGTTCAACCTCTGGTCTATTTATATTTATACGTATATAGATATGTTTGGCAAATATATAGCTGTAAAGAGGACAGAGTACTTTATAGATTGACATTTCACTAAAAAAACGACCAATCAGTTACCTGTCAATGCAACACCCCTTTTTTAACGCAGGGCAGCGAAGAGCAAAAATGTACAAAACGTGCATCCGTTCAACCTCTGGTCTATTTATATTTATACGCATATAGATATGTTTGGCAAATATATAGCTGTAAAGAGGACAGAGTACTTTATAGATTGACATTTCACTTAAAGAACGACCAATCAGTTACCTGTCAATGCAACACCCCTTTTTTAACGCAGGGCAGCGAAGAGCAAAAATGTACAAAACGTGCGTCCGTTCAACCTCTGGTCTATTTATATTTATACGTATATAGATATGTTTGGCAAATATATAGCTGTAAAGAGGACAGAGTACTTTATAGATTGACATTTCACTTAAAAAACGACCAATCAGTTACCTGTGAATGCAACACCCCTTTTTTAACGCAGGGCAGCGAAGAGCAAAAATGTACAAAACGTGCATCCGTTCAACCTCTGGTCTATTTATATTTATACGTATATAGATATGTTTGGCAAATATATAGCTGTAAAGAGGACAGAGTACTTTATAGATTGACATTTCACTTAAAAAACGACCAATCAGTTACCTGTCAATGCAACACCCCTTTTTTAACGCAGGGCAGCGAAGAGCAAAAATGTACAAAACGTGCATCCGTTCAACCTCTGGTCTATTTATATTTATACGTATATAGATATGTTTGGCAAATATATAGCTGTAAAGAGGACAGAGTACTTTATAGATTGACATTTCACTTAAAAAACGACCAATCAGTTACCTGTCAATGCAACACCCCTTTTTTAACGCAGGGCAGCGAAGAGCAAAAATGTACAAAACGTGCATCCGTTCAACCTCTGGTCTATTTATATTTATACGTATATAGATATGTTTGGCAAATATATAGCTGTAAAGAGGACAGAGTACTTTATAGATTGACATTTCACTTAAAAAACGACCAATCAGTTACCTGTCAATGCAACACCCCTTTTTTAACGCAGGGCAGCGAAGAGCAAAAATGTACAAAACGTGCATCCGTTCAACCTCTGGTCTATTTATATTTATACGTATATAGATATGTTTGGCAAATATATAGCTGTAAAGAGGACAGAGTACTTTATAGATTGAAATTTCACTTTAAAAACGACCAATCAGTTACCTGTCAATGCAACACCCCTTGTTTAACGCAGGGCAGCGAAGAGCAAAAATGTACAAAACGTGCATCCGTTCAACCTCTGGTCTATTTATATTTATACGTATATAGATATGTTTGGCAAATATATAGCTGTAAAGAGGACAGAGTACTTTATAGATTGACATTTCACTTAAAAACGACCAATCAGTTACCTGTCAATGCAACACCCCTTTTTTAACGCAGGGCAGCGAAGAGCAAAAATGTACAAAACGCGCATCCGTTCAACCTCTGGTCTATTTGTATTTATACGTATATAGATATGTTTGGCAAATATATAGCTGTAAAGAGGACAGAGTACTTTATAGATTGACATTTCACTTAAAGAACGACCAATCAGTTACCTGTCAATGCAACACCCCTTTTTTAACGCAGGGCAGCGAAGAGCAAAAATGTACAAAACGTGCATCCGTTCAACCTCTGGTCTATTTATATTTATACGTATATAGATATGTTTGGCAAATATATAGCTGTAAAGAGGACAGAGTACTTTATAGATTGACATTTCACTAAAAAAACGACCAATCAGTTACCTGTCAATGCAACACCCCTTTTTTAACGCAGGGCAGCGAAGAGCAAAAATGTACAAAACGTGCATCCGTTGTACCTCTGGTCTATTTATATTTATACGCATATAGATATGTTTGGCAAATATATAGCTGTAAAGAGGACAGAGTACTTTATAGATTGACATTTCACTAAAAAAACGACCAACCAGTTACCTGTCAATGCAACACCCCTTTTTTAACGCAGGGCAGCGAAGAGCAAAAATGTACAAAACGTGCATCCGTTCAACCTCTGGTCTATTTATATTTATACGTATATAGATATGTTTGGCAAATATATAGCTGTAAAGAGGACAGAGTACTTTATAGATTGACATTTCACTAAAAAAACGACCAATCAGTTACCTGTCAATGCAACACCCCTTTTTTAACGCAGGGCAGCGAAGAGCAAAAATGTACAAAACGTGCATCCGTTCAACCTCTGGTCTATTTATATTTATACGTATATAGATATGTTTGGCAAATATATAGCTGTAAAGAGGACAGAGTACTTTATAGATTGACATTTCACTTAAAAAACGACCAATCAGTTACCTGTCAATGCAACACCCCTTTTTTAACGCAGGGCAGCGAAGAGCAAAAATGTACAAAACGTGCATCCGTTCAACCTCTGGTCTATTTATATTTATACGTATATAGATATGTTTGGCAAATATATAGCTGTAAAGAGGACAGAGTACTTTATAGATTGACATTTCACTAAAAAACGACCAATCAGTTACCTGTCAATGCAACACCCCTTTTTTAACGCACTGGCCAGAAGAAAGTTGCGCTTCTTGATGTTGAAATTCATGACAACCCTATCCCCCTAGAATCCTACACCATGAGACAAGGGAAGGTGTGGGCGGTCATTTGTCACCCCGGAAAGCCTTTTATTATTATAAATTTAAAAGAGTGTGATAATTGACCGTCCCACACCTGCCACGAAAATTAGACTTGTTAATTCGATCCGCCGCTGACCTCAGAGTTTTTTGTAAGAAGGCTAACAAGCGTAAACTTTTGTCTGCCTGAAGTAGGGACTATATTGCTTCTCTTGAAAATATCTTTTGTGATATTCTTTTTGATATTGCTTTTCCTTTTCTTCTTTGCTTTCTTCAATATCGCTTGTAGGTGGTAATACATCAGCATCTGAACCTTCGTAGTGTCTTTCAATGTCTTCTCCAAAACTGCTACTCATATATATCAAATTCATAAAAAAATTATGACAGTCTTCTTCTTCTTCATCATGAACTCCTCCTAAGAACCTGTCACTCCCATCACTTGAATGCCTGCTATAGAATGGCATAATTTATCTCATAATATTAAGTCAATATATCTTTAAGGCATTTTTTAAAACCTTAACTTTTATTCAGTATATTTATTGTCTTTTTCTTGGATAAGCACCTTCAAACGATTTACTACTGCTTCTACTTGTTCTTCTGCTAGGCGATGGAGATGTTGGAACTGGTAATGATGAAGGAGTAGGAAATGGTGTTGGTTCTGATGAATGGACTGTTATGGGAGGTGTTTCTGAACTTACTGATACTGGTTGTGATGAATGGATACTAATTACTTCTTCTTGATTATTGTCTTGCTGGCCACCTACATTATTTGAAGTAGCGGCATCTATCAAATGACCACCTACAAAATTTGTTGTTGCTTGTGCTAAATTCAATGCCCCTAACATAGCATTTCCTGTAAGTTGTGCTAATCTAACTGCTCTGTTTAAATTTCTTGGTGTTGATTTAGAACTACCTGAACTGCTACTACTTGATGAACTTTTTGGATCAGTGCCTTGGATTATTTGTAGGGCTACTTGGGTCATTTTTTCTTTTCTTGAACGTTGCAGGCTGTTGTAATTACTGGAACTCATCTTTAAAATGTATCATCCTACCATTTCATCTAATTCATCCTTTGGATCTGTTGCTTTATCTGCTGTTGTTATTCTATCTGTTTGGGTTTGATTGTTTCTAATTTCTGGGTATTGAATCCCTTCATTAGCTATTACTTCATCATCATCATCATCATCGCCATATAGACTATAATAATTTTGACTTTGTTTGTTTAAGTGAGAGTGTTTTAGAAAATCTAAATATTCATCATCATCTGTTGTATTTTTCTTTTCTTCAATTTATTTTGTACTATGATCATTTTATTAATGATATTTAGATAATTTTTAAATCTGAACTACTACCTCCTCCATGATTGATAAATTTCCTACATACATCCTTATCATGTTGTGAGCTTATCATTTTTCTTAATTGGTCTTTTGTTTGTTGATTACTGGCACTTGTAAAACTGTTAATTCTTTGCTGTATTGCTTCTAGTTTTGGGGGTTCTATGAATTCATTCTGGACTAACGCCCTATATACTTCTGTAATGTTTTTAAAGTTGATTGCCATTTGCATTGATTGTTCACCTGTCATCCCGCTCCCCAGCGACACGAAGAATTTACACCAGCATGTTTTCCCTCCCCCAATGGCACAGACTCACGCAAACACACTTTCCACCGCGGCTGCGCAAAACTGTACGGCACAGCGACATCACAGACAAAATTTGGCAACACGGTGCGCAACAGACTAGATACAACAATGTAACATTGATCATGGTGGGCGCCGCCAAGCGCCCAGCTGCTTCCCGCACCGGACTACCAAGTGGCCAGTTCTGACGCCGCAGCTCCCAGATGCCTCTGACCGCAATCTACTTGCACTACCAAATCCCATTTCGGCAACAATTACACACTTTGGCAACCTCCACCTTCCTTTTCGGCAACAGTTACACCCCTTGGGACCTCCGTTTTCGACGACAGTTACACTGTTACACGCTTTGGCAGCCTCCACCCCCGTCTTCGACGGCAGTTAGACACTTTCGCAACCTCCACCTCTGCTTTGGACAAAGTTACACACTCTCGCAACTTCCAGCTTCCGACGCCGTTTGCGACGACAGTTGCACACCAAATTTGCATCTCGCCTCGCTTTTGAGCCAATTTCGGGTTCACGGCGCTCGCGCAAAATTGGCATTTCGCCTCACATTGAGCGCTTGACACGCACGATCTCCGCAGAGGCTGCCCCGACTCACAGACTCAGGAGACAATGAAACCTCGGCTGAGGACAATACAACAGATGCCAGTTCCCAGACGGAGACTTCGAACCTGACCGATGCCACCACGATGACTGATTGGGACCTGCCACATTTTGAACGGCGGTTCCGCGAGTGCACCCGACAGCTCGCAGATTTGCAGGTGAACAACCATGTCCTTCATGAAGAACACCAAGCGCTGATGGAAGAGCATGAAGTGACCGTGAATGACAGAGAAGCTCATTATTGAAGGGTTCAACCAGCTGAAGGAACACTATGAAACGGTCAAGGAGCAGCGCAATGCCATGAAGGAAAGGTTCGAGGAACTCCGAACTGTACTACATGATGTACAGCTTCGAAGGCATCAATTTGTGAAGGAGAGGATCGTAACGATCATGGAACAAATGGATCGGCGCCCTCTATACTTCTCCCGATGCGGACGAGTATTCCACCGAGATCGAGAATGTCTCGAGCGTCGATCGGTGCATGAGACACAAAAGAGCGACAACCTTGCTCTTTGTGCGTTGGCGCTTTTGGCAGAAGCATGCTGCGCCAGGCCCGCGAAATCCTGGGAATCCCGACCAATGGCGAATACTGGTCATACAACTTTCGCCAAGAGCGAAGAGAAGCTGGATTCGATGCGCCGTAGAATTTAGAATGTTTCAGAAGCAATACTTTGATTTGTGTGCCAGTAGAGCACCCAAGCCGAGGAAATTTGCTTTTCCCTTTTTCCCACCTGTGTGAATTTCACGCCGTGAAACGCGAGACCAGGTGAGGATTTGTGTTTTGATCCGCCGCACCTTTCTTTTCAAGGGCGGGCTGTGCGCATGGTGGCCTGCTGGCTACGCGGTTGGTGGCGCGACCTTGCCGACTCGTTCGCTCCTCGGAAAAGGAGTACTTCGTTCTTGGGCTACTGGACTTCGTGAGCTAGCAACTTGGAGATCAACCTATCTACCTTCACTATCCACAGAACCTTCACCTACCTCAACACCACTTGGAACTTGAGCTACCATTTGTTGATCTCAACACATTATATATACACCCCTAGTTGACGACCGAGAATGAACAGAATAGACTACCCGGAGAGTCAACCTGCCCTGATTTGGGGCTCCGGGCTTTGACTTGATCCACAGCCATATATGGGGTACCTCCCTCCCGGGACCTACCTCTCATGCTATTTTATTTGTATTTGCAATGTGTTTTTAGCTGATTTTGATATACATAGTTTATGCATGAATGTTGATACGGTGTAAATAGTTTTTAGGTTACCGATTGATCACGCACAAGTGGAAAAACCTTAAGTATTAAATATTTGATATCTATGCACAATGACGGCAATGACCTATGCTCCCCACGCGCATGTGTTCTATCCCTTGTCTATTGGTGTTCTTCTTGTAGGCAGCCAAAACCAAAACCCAAAACCAAATCCCTGGAGAGAATCTTTGGTTTCGGCATGAAAAAACGTGTGTTGTTTTTGTTTTCTTTTTGGTGTCCTTCATCAGAAACACAAAAAACACCAAAAAACGTTGTAAAACAAACTTTTGATTTGCTCTATGCCAAATTTGAATCAACAAAACAAAAACAAGGTTCTTTGTTTTGGTGAGTTGGTGGTTGCATTGACCAAATTCAACACACCTTGTGTTTTGTTGATGAAGGACACCAACAAAAGAAACTCAATGAAACCAAAGTAAAAATGTGTCAGGCCAAAACCAAAGACCTTTCCTCATTTTTTTGTTTTGTTTCTGGGCTTGGGTCTAAGTTCAGCTTACTATTGCTGCCACACCTTGTGTTCAAGCTCATGGTGCGTCTTGATAAATGTCTTCAAGTATTAATTGTCTGCCTTGTTTAGGATTCATGTCGCTGCTCCTGTTCACCCAATGATCTTGGAACAGTTGCCCCTTGTTTAATTACTGCAACCTTTTCTTGATTAGTATGATTCACCATTCATTTAGCTGCACGATTGCCTTGCGTGTCTTTTTTATTGGCCTTTTCCTTTGTTCAACAATGTTTAAATGAAATACTTAAAACCTCTAAATCTATATTAGTATGAACACCACTGCATTGTTTTATATACAATGGTGATACTACTTTTGAACATACTCTTTAATGGATCTATTGATACATAGTAATAAAGATAACAATATTCAAGTTCAAACCTAATGTAAGCGATTCATTTGCCATGGGTCGGATATTCATAGATTTGAGAACCTTGATATGCCCATGGGTCTTCACAAGAAATAGATCGCGCACGAGTAGACACATTTATTGTTAGGTTAGTGTGTATGTAAACTTGCATAACGTTGAACATATTTTGCGATACTACTTTGGCGTGTGAACATCTAGGCTTGATTATTGAAAATATAAGTCGGCATGGACATTGAGATAATATTGAAACAAGATGGAGCCCACAAACCCGAAGGCAAGCGCGTGTTCAAAAAGCTACATACGTCCAAATGATACTCGTGTAGGACACTCTTGTGGGAAACTCTTCTGGGTCACTCTTGTAGGACACTCTTGTGGGGCACTCTTACGGGACACTCTTGCGGGACACTCTTGTGGGGCACTCTTGCGGGTCACTCTTGTAGGAAACTCTTGTGGGGCACTCTTTTGGGACTCTCTTGTAGGACACTCTTGTGGGTCACTGGTGTAGGAAACTCTTGCGAGAGACTTTTACGGGACACTCTTGTGGGACACTCTAGTAGGACACTCTTGTGGGTCACTCTCACGCAACAACCTTGTGGGACACTCTTCTGGGACACTCTTGGCGCTCGCACTCTTGTCGGACACTCTTACGGGACACCCTTGCAATGGGACACTGACATGTGGGATTTGCGCGGCCTTGGGACACTCTTGCGGGACACTCTTATAAGACACTCTTGTGGGACACTCTTGTAGGACACTCTTGTGGGTCACTCCTGTAGGAAACTCTTGTGGGGCACTCTTCTGGGACACTCTGGGACACTCTTGTGGGACACTCTTATGGGACACTCTTGTCGGACACTCTTGGGCAAAAAAATAGTAAAAGGACAGTTGAAAGAACCGCCTGAACCATCACAATTTTTTAGGCAGAACCACCGCATATACCAAGAACAATTCTTTTTTTTGAAATAAATAAGGTTCATAAATCATAACCTTATTCATTTAACTTAGTTCCTTGAAAATATACTTTCCTTATTCATTAGTTTTCTTTTTTGATTATCTTTTTACGTATATTCATTTCACTATTTCTAACCCTTATTCATTTTTTAAAGCCCTTTTTTCATTCCGTGAAACATTTATTTTCCTGAAAATTTACCTTACTTCATTCAATGCAGACTTAAATAAAAATGATTAAAGTAAATTCTGATAATATGCCTACCTTCTCCATTTTATTTTTCAGTATTTACCACCAAATTTATCACATGCTTATTTGTTTTCTCATGTCTTACTTTATTGCACTTCTTAACTAAACAGTCGCACACATCACATGTAAAATCTAAGTTATTCCATATTTGCTTTCTTGCTTGCTTCTTCTTCCTATACTCTTCATCTTCTTTCCATCTTCTGTTTGCTTCTTCCTGATATTGTTCTTTATGCTTTTCATAGCATTGTCTTCTATAATCTAGACACCTATTACAACTTTTATTTTCACCTTCAAACTCTTCAACCACTAACAATCTACAACATTTGGAGCATCGCCTGTGACCTTGGTTTTCCATTATAAAAATATGGTTCTAAGTCTTTAAGATGGTTTTAAGACCTTGAAAATTACTAAAGTAAATACTGATAATATGCATACCTTTAATGTTTTATATCTTGATTACCATCTTTAATTTCTAAGCAAGTCGCATTCATCTTCATTATCATAGGACCCATTATTCACCAACTCCCCCACTCATTCATTTCATATCATCCATCATAGGTTTTCATAAGAACCAACCTAGCCCCAAGGCCTTCGTAGAAAAAGTAGTAAATAATTTAACCTATTTTAAGCAACAAAAAGAACAAAATATACATGTCTAAATGTCACATCAGGTATGTCTAGATGTCACATCAGGTGTGTCTAAATGTCACATCAGGTATGTCTAAATGTCACATCAGGTATGTCTAGATGTCACATCAGGTATGTCTAAATGTCACATCAGGTATGTCTAAAGGAGACATATTGGATGTCCATTTCAGACATCTGAGCATAGCAGTATGGAAAATATTATGCCATAATTTAAGCAACTTTGGCATAATCTTTTCGAACAATAATCATTGCTTCATTAACATCTTTGCTATACTATCTAACATATTCTCTATTAATCGGTTTTGTTGTTTCTTCATTTTGTTTTTCTCTTCTTCCTTTTTTGCTTTCTTTTTAAAATAGTATTGTCGTTGAGTTTCTGCTTTCTTTTCTTTGTATTCTGGGGTTTCTTTCACTCTGTGATAATACAGCCTTTGATATAATGCCATTTGTTCCTTAATCTCATCCAGTGTTAAATCATCAGGTTTTCTAACACTCATTATAGTATTTATATAAAAATACTTCTTTATATGAATTTAAGTTAATAACATCCTAACTTTTTCTTTCTGATACTGGATAAGTTTTTCAAATCCTCTAACCGCTCCATCATAACTAAAAACATAATTGTCGGTGCTTTCACCTACAAGTTCGCATGTTTTAATAAGACTGTTAAAGGATTGCTTTACTTTATTATCATCGTTTTCCATTTGAAGGTTTCCAACAAATAAGTCGTAAAAGTCTTTCTTAATGACTTTAAAATATTTAACGTTCATTATAGAATACATATTCCGCTCTTCTTCATATTGTTGTTTTACTTGTTTCATGTCTCTTATTAAGTCTAATCTTGCCTTTATGTCTTCTTGGTTTTCCATTAAGTTTTAAGTCATTATATCTTTAAGTCATGAGTTATTAATCCTCCAATGTCCATATGCTAAACTATCTCTATCTGTTGTCCAGTATCTTTTATTTTCATAGCTATTAAGGCTTACCTTCGTAGTATTAATGCTAAAGATCTTATGGTTTTTACTTCTTATACTATTAAATGATTTATGTATAACTTCATTAGTTCTTAATACTTTATCATATTGTTCATAACTAAGTTGTCGTTTTACTACATGCTTAGCAGTGCCTTTACATTTCTTATGAACTTTTTCATCACCATGAGTTTTAAAAGCATAGCATTTAGGACGAAGTCCAATAAAACCAGTAATTATATTGCTACTTACTTCATGCTTAAACTTACCTAATATTTTCTTGTTATTAGCATCATAGCATTTATGTTCTTCAGGATAATCTGAAAAGTCCATTTCATGTTTAATATTATTAAGGTCTTCATAGATGTCATCAGTTTTAGTATGAAAAACAAAACTATCAGTGTCAGTAAAAACCATTCTAATATTATCTCCATATTTAGGTTTCATAACATCATAATAAAACTTATACATATGTTGCTTACTTAAATCTAAAATGCTCATTCCAATAAAAATAGGTTTATCCAATTTCAATTTAGGTTTTTGCTTCTCAACTCCTACTAAGTTCTCATTAATAATATGACTAGTTTTGAATGAAGGATTATTTACGCACTTCATGTATCTAGTTTCATCACTAACAATTTCAAAATTTAAGTGTTTTCTTTTGTCTTCCATGGTCTTACCAAAACAAGCATTATTCAATAAATTATAAACATCTCTTTCAAAATCATTTCTAGCATTCTTTCTTTTCTCAGTGTTAAACTCAATGTAAGGTTTTAATATTTCTTTTTGTTCAAATTTAATTGCCCTGTGTATTTTCTTGAGTTTTAACCCATGTTTGAAATAAAACTGTAAAGTTCTTAAATGGACTACATACTTTTCTTTGTCATTCAAATTTAAAATCAGCTTATTAGTTGTTTCATCTTTAGGTTTTTTGCTATTCAATAATTCATATATTTCTATTTGCTTATCTGAAAGCATATCTGCTTTAACATTCATAACTTCAAGTGCTAGTGGATAGTCATTATGTAGATCATGTAGTTCTTTAGGATATTCAAAATCAACTTCCAAAATATAACCAATGTTTCCATTTTTATAAGTTACTATTTCATCCTCTGTTATTTTATCATCCCATTTCAAACTTTTATATGGTAGTTTTTGTATCATGCTGAGCCCATATAGATTATTAGCATCAAAAAAGTTAATATAACTGCTTTCCCTACTTTTATCATGATCTTCTTCCATGTATTTATTATTTGCTTCAGCTTTTTTACATATAGTCTGTGTCATACCTCCTCTAAGTCCTGCCTCTATCATTTCATACATTTCTTGTTCATATACTAAATCAATCTCTACTCCAGTTAGTTTTAACATAGCATCAAAAGCAAAGTTAGGCAGTGCATAGTAATAAGCAGGGTCTAATCCATAATCCTTAATACATACACCCCTAAAGTTTTCAAAAATATCAGTTAATAATAAAACATCTGTTTTTAAATATAAGTCATGATATTCTCCCATATTTTTAATGTTAAAGTGTTTCCATATCTCCTTGGCCTTCTCATAATCTTCATTAGTTATATTTTCTCCTGTTAATATACTGAAAAGGTGTTCTTTAGGCGGGGCGGTAGTTGTCCTTCTTAAAAATTTTCAAAAGAATTCATATAGTCACAAGGGTAAATGCCCTTTTCAGTTAGTAGGTGCAAGCATTTTTCAGCTTTAGTAAAATTGTTTCTACTGCTATGTCTAAAATTGCTTTGCCAGTTCTGACGTAAAACCCATTTGTCTTTATCTTTTTCATCAGTATTTTCATATTTAGTTAAGGATACTAACTTATCTAATGAAGCAGTCAAGAAACCAAAACTGTCCTTCACACTCAAACTTTCAAATCCAATATTAATAAACTGTTCACTATTCTGAGAGATCACATCTATTTTATTCTTATTGCTCAATTTTTCAGCATTTTGAATAAATAAAAGGCCATCATAATTTTTCATGTTATGAAAAAATACTGGAACTTTAAAATGTCTGTTACAAAAATTCAAATTACAAACACTATGAGCGCATCCTCTATACTTACCTGTAAAATGACAATGATCTCTGACCTTTTTATACTTTTCTGCTTCTTTAGCACTTTTATAGTTCATTCTAAATTTATCACCGCAAATAAAGCAATGAGTAGCATTTTTAAAGTCTGCTTTATCTTCATCAGTCATGTCAATCTTTTTATTTTCTTCCATGTTTGCTTTAACTTCTTCTCTTAACTCATTCAGTTTCTGACAAAATACATCAACAGCATCACTGCCTCTATACAAAAATTCATAATTAGAATTATCAACAGCATTAACCATATTAAGCATAAAACCGAATGGTTTATGCTCTTGATAAGAAAAGGTTTTAATGTCTTCATCGTCTGGCTTGTTCAGTTCTTCAGTTAGACATTCAAAATCAGCATAAACTACAAAAGGACACCTTAACTTTTTAAGATGATGTTTAAAACTCATTTTCTCATGTGTTTTAGGCATAACTATTTGTTGTCCTTCAACTTCCATACAACCTTTTTCATTATGTTCATTTAAAAGTTTTTCAGTGCTAAATCCATGATTACAATATTTACAAAAATACCATTTTCCATCATGCTTTCTTTTTTGACTGTTTATAAGTCTGCTTATATGCTTAATTAAAGCATAATGACTACTATCTCCATCATCAACCTTCAATAAACCAATATGACATGTAGAATCTTATTTTTCAGTTTCTACTAATTAGTATTTGTTCATTTTCTTCATCAACTTCAAAAACATTAATAGATATTGATTTATTATTTCTTCAAACTTATCGATATCAGTCTTATTTACAGGAAAGTTAATACCATCAAAATGTAAATCACTTTCCACTTTTTATAATGATATAAATTTTCAGGATGGACTTTATCAGCAACATTACAGTAAGCACATTCAACAGAGTATTTAAAACATTTATCATCTTCATTTTTAATATTAATACATGCTCTTTTAGATTTAATCCGCATAGGAAGTTCAATGTAATTACCTGCTCTAGTAGGGTTATATTTGTTATACATCATATGAATATAAACAATTTTATCAATAATTAATCCTGACTGATATAACCCCATATCTAAAATTCTTGTCTCAATGTCAGGTCTCATTCTTCTTAAAGCATCTCTTAAGTCATCTTCATTTACAATAGTATATGATCTAGTTCTAACTACTACATCTCTGACTTCATCCCATAATTCAACACTCTTAATTTTACTGTGGCATTTAATTTCATTCCCTTATTTTCTTTCAACTATTCATTTAACTTTTCAAATTGATAAACAAAATACGTCAGTCCATTCAATTCTTTTAAATGAATGTTTGAAATAGTGTAAGCATTAGCATATGTTTTAAATGCGCTTCTTTCTTCTGTTATAAATGCCTTTTCCTTAATGGCATGTTTCAATACTGTTCTAGTGCCTACTCTTTCTCTAACTTGATTTGCTTTGTATTCATTGGTATTCTTTACTGATTGAAGTCTTCTTGTTAATTTATTACTAATTGGTTTGTTTGGGGTGTATCAATAATTAGTATTACCTATTACAATGGTTTTAAGTTTCTTACCCTTGTTCTTTAATTTATAATGACCTAGGTTTTCTTTAAGAATAAACTTAATTATTTTTGTATTTTCATCAGGTGGTAAGTCTCTATCCATATTAATAAGTATATAAATTACATATAAACATTTCTTTAAGTCAATTTTTTAGTCAAGTTTTTCAACGAATATTTAATCATTTACCAACAACAAGTGATGCCGTAAATAGTTTCTTCTTAATCCTTCCAAAACATAGTATGTTTGTAATGTCATATCCTTTTCAATTTGTTCAATTCTATATTTTCTATCTGACCAGCGACTAGTTGTTTCTTTTCTTGACGTGTAATTTCCTTTACCTTTTGTATAAACTTTAACTTCATCTCCCACGGTTAGTTTAGGGTAATTCCTCATGTGCTTTGTTTCAATACTATATTTGACTTTACAGTAACTCTATTATCATCATCGTGTGCTTCAGTCGGTTTCATTCCAGTTGTTGAATGCTTAGTGTTTTTGTATTTCTTCAATGTTGGTTTTAACATATCAGTCCATTTACCTTTGGTAAAGTGTATTCTGTCTCCTATTCCTTTTCTGACTGTCTTTATAAAACGTTCTACGACGTTGGCATGTGTTAGTGTTGTTTTATGTAGTATTCCTAAATCATCTAAATACTTTTTGACTTCTGATTTAAATGCTCCATCATCATCTGAATATATTTCTATTGGTTCTCCCATTATTTTAAAGGCCTGTTTCAATGCTTGTAATACATTGTTACTATCTTTATTGAACTTGGTTGAACAAAACCTAATTTACTAAAGGCATCAATAACAACTAAAGCGTATCGCTCTTCATTTTCTTTTTTAAACATGTTCATATCCATAATGTCTATTTGAAACTCTGCTCTAGCATATGGAACCAAAAAACTATTATACTTTTGATATGGTCTTGTTTGCTTATTAGGTTGTTTTTTCATGAATGCTTTCACTTCTTCTAATGTTATACCTGCTCTTTTTTTCTTTTGCTTGATCGTATCAGGATTTTACACTTCCATAACCTGTTTCTAAATCATAATATAAATTGCTCAAATTTTGATCATTTGTTAGTTTTTCCATATATTATGAATTGGACTATATTAATATTTTCTAAGATTATCCAATTATACTTTGCTTTTAGCATATTGACATTTTTTGCATTTTTCATGTCTTTTGATGTTGGAACTGTTTGCTAATGTTTTACCACAAATATAACAAGTATAGGGACTATTTTGCTTCTCTTGAAAATATCTTTTATGATATTCTTTTTGATATTGCTTTTCCTTTTCTTCTTTGCTTTCTTCAATATCGCTTGTAGGTGGTAATACATCAATATCTGAACCTTCGTAGTGTCTTTCAATGTCTTCTCCAAAACTGCTACTCATATATATCAAATTCATAAAAAATGATGATAGTCTTCTTCATCATGAATTCCTCCTAAGAACCTGTCACTCCCATCACTTGAATGCCTGCTATAGAATGGCATAATTTATCTTATAATATTAAGTCAATATATCTTTAAGGCATTTTTAAAACCTTAACTTTTATTCAGTATATTTATTGTCTTTTTCTTGGATAAGCACCTTCAAAAGATTTACTACTGCTTCTACTTGTTCTTCTGCTAGGCGATGGAGATGTTGGAACTGGTAATGATGAAGGAGTAGGAAATGGTGTTGGTTCTGATGAATGGACTGTTATGGGAGGTGTTTCTGAACTTACTGATACTGGTTGTGATGAATGGATACTAATTACTTCTTCTTGATTATTGTCTTGCTGGCCACCTACATTATTTGAAGTAGCGGCATCTATCAAATGACCACCTACAAAATTTGTTGTTGCTTGTGCTAAATTCAATGCCCCTAACATAGCATTTCCTGTAAGTTGTGCTAATCTAACTGCTCTGTTTAAATTTCTTGGTGTTGATTTAGAACTACCTGAACTGCTACTACTTGATGAACTTCTTGGATCAGTGCCTTGGATCATGTGTAGGGCTACTTGGGTCATTTTTTCTTTTCTTGAACGTTGAAGGCTGTTGTAATTACTGGAACTCATCTTTAAAATGTATCATCCTACCATTTCATCTAATTCATCCTTTGGATCTGTTGCTTTATCTGCTGTGGTTATTCTATCTGTTTGGGTTTGATTGTTTCTAATTTCTGGGTATTGAATCCCTTCATTAGCTATTACTTCATCATCATCATCATCATCATCGCCATATAGACTATAATAATTTTGACTTTGTTTGTTTAAGTGAGAGTGTTTTAGAAAATCTAAATATTCATCATCATCTGTTGTATTTTTTCTTTTCTTCAATTTATTTTGTACTATGATCATTTTATTAATGATATTGATATTTAGATAATTTTTTAATCTGAACTACTACCTCCTCCATGATTGATAAATTTCCTATATACATCCTTATCATGTTGTGAGCTTATCATTTTTCTTAATTGGTCTTTTGTTTGTTGATTACTGGCACTTGTAAGACTGTTAATTCTTTGCTGTATTGCTTCTAATTTTAGAGGTTCTATGAATTCATTCTGGACTAACGCCCTATATACTTCTGTAATGTTTTTAAAGTTGATTGCCATTTGCATTGGGGTTCTGTTTCTGTATTTGTCTAAGACCAGTGAAGTTTGTCTTAATTGTATATGTGTCGCACTTGGGTTTGCTGACCTTAATGAATTATAAATCATGTCTTCTTCAGGCGCTGTCATCATACCTTCATCTTCAACATCTTCAACATCACTACCGATAATGAAGGTCTGGGCAGTTTGCGGTATTGGTTGTGCCATTGGTGTTCCTGCTCTGCTACTTGTTCTGCTTAGTCCACCTAGTCCACAATGACTGGTGTAGCGCTTCTGCTTAATAATCCTTGGTGTGCTTGACCTGTTTGTTGCTGTCTGTCTGCAAATTGTCTTGCCCTTTCATGTAGTTGTGCTTGGACTGCGGTTGAATGCATGTCAGTATCTGTATGTGTTTCTGCTTGTGGTGGGGTTGCTTCCATTGCTTGTTGTCTTAATCTTTCTACACTAAATGTTCCACCACCTAAATTTTGTCTTATTAATAATTCCCTCATTTGCCTTTCTTGTATTCTGTTCTGTTGTTCCTTCAATACTTCTAAATGATCTAATCCATCAAAGAAACTACCTTCTGGAATTGCCTTAAAGAATGTAGCTGTCCTGTCTGGAAGTTTGCCTGTTAAGGTGTCATTTTCACTTATTACATTAGCAATTTTATTATAAGTTGGGCGCCTCTTCAATCCATATTTTGAATAAGGGTTTATTAGCTCAAGTGTTGCAGTTGCCATTTATTATAAGAATATTTAGATAAAATATTTTTATAGTTAACTTTAAGCAAAAACTAAATGTTTGAATTGTTTAAGTCTGTCTTCTAAATGCTCCCTTGTTGAATATGGTAGGTTTGGACGAGACAATTCATTAGTTATTCTGTCCGTTTCATTTTGATAATTAGACCTTTTATTTGATGCTATTATATCATTTCTTAAACTTAACAATGCCTCCCTTGACTGTCTTAATTGAATTCTTTATGCAGATGCTCTAAATATGAAGTATCTCTTAAATCAAAGGGGGTAAAGTTCATTAACTGTTTTTGAAGATGAACACGGTTTCCCGTCTTCTTGTTTTTCTTGTGGTATTTCATCATTTGTATATATGATAAATTTAGATTATAAAATCTAAATTAATAATCTTTTTTTCATTCAATTCTATTTAATGAAAAATCATTAATATTTAGATTTTTAAAACATATACAACACTTCCACTTTCACGAATTTCTAGAACACATTCTGAAATAAGGTGGCAGAAAACCTCAGTAATTTGCTCATTGGGGTCTAATGCTCCTTCTGCTCCTTTAATTTTGAAGTTGTAATTCCAGACATTTTACTATTATATCCTGTAAAATTGACATCAGCCATTTTCTCAAATGACATACCAATAATGAATTTGTTCTCTCTGTATTGGCGGTATGAAAAACTTAAACTGTCTTGATCTGGGTTCATGTAATGTATAGCTCTTCGTAAATAATAAAACGTTTCTGATAATGATTGTGCTTCAAATTCTGGGTATTTCTGGGAGTTGCTTAATTGAATTTGCCATGATAAATTACGGGTGGTATCTTGGAAACCTTTACCTTGTAAATCATTAGTGTCAGCATTACCAGTATCATTAATTCTTCCATAGATCAGAGAATTGTAAAAATAATTCCATCTCTTATATACATAATTGTCAGGTAAGTATCGGCTTAGGTCTTCGCCACTTCTTGGAGTTCTAAATAAGGTAATGAATGCACCGGTCAGTTTGGAAGATGATTTTACAATATTCATATTAATCTCACCACCTCCAGCATTGAATGTTTGAGTAATTGTGTGATACATCGGAAAAACAAGCTTTAGGTTATTTCCAGATAAAATGTGAGAAGTCAGATTGTTGGCAACTGTGGAATCCAAATTTATAATTTCACAGCGAAGGACTAAATTGTTCAATTCAAATGAGGTAGATGTATTACCAGCAGTAAAGTAATAACCTTCCTTATCAGTTTGAGTTCCTGTTCCTGTTCCTTGTGGTTTTACAACGGGTAGTTCTCGATCATTGACTAATGTAAGTTCCAATTCTAAAGGAGCATAACGTAAAGGTAAATAGTAATTAGATTGAAGCAATCCACAGCATGGTTTATGGCTAAAGCGTGCTTTTCCATTGGCACCGGGAATTCGAGTTAATGAATGTCTTGTATATCTCTTATCAATTCTGCCCCACTCATTACGATCGCCAGTAGTAAAAACATCAACACCAGTTCCAGCACCATTAATATCAATCAACACATCTAAACCATTAGCATAGTCATGATAATCAGCATCCCATCTTGGATTAGCAGAACTTTCAATATCATCCATGTCTCTAACATCTTTAGGTTTAAAGCAGCCATACAATTCACAGTGGCGGTTGTATTCAATAATATCCTGAACTTGTTGCCCTCCTACAGTGCATCTATACCGTTGAAAGAAAGCATGTAACCCTCCTAATGGTCTTAAAAAGTGATTTCTTTGAGCATCAGTGTTTTGAAGTGTTGCGAATACTCTAATACTGGATAAGTCAATATAATTATTGTCATCTGCGCTGATTATAAACATTGCTACCTGATGGAAAAAATTACACATTTTCTTGAGGTAATATATTGACTTGTTGCGGGCAGACCGAAGTTGAGGGAGTTTATCATCTCATCACTTGATTCGGCGATTATATTGTCCATTGGTATATATATGTTATTTAGATTTTTCATTATGGGATTTAGTAATTAATACATCATGTTTATTTTCTTAAGATTATTTTGTATTTTCCTATACTAGTTTCATGTTCTTCCACCAGTGCCTTGATCCCCTCATAGTCACTTGGTGGTTTGTTCATCTCCTTTTCTATTTTGTCATAACTGCTTCTCATTTTGTTTAAGGTTATACTTTGTTGTTTTATAGGGTATTTGTTATTTGCTGTTTTATTAGCAAACATTTAATATTGATATTACTTACATTTAATTAGGCGAATTAGGGTTGAACCCATTACTTATATTTGTTCCAGCGTTGATATTCCAAAGCCCCTGACCTTCCCAGTTAATGTATGAGTGCGCCATTAAAGGATTCCACTCACCACTGTCTTTAGTTACAGCATATCCATCCAACGCAGACACTATATCATTTTTGTTTCTAAAATCCAGTCTTTTAGGGTCTTGCTTTCCCTTCCTTTTTGTTTTTATTGTAGGTGTTGCATAAGTTGTAGTAGCAAATCTATTAGGTTGTTCTTGATTAACTTTATTGACTACTGCTGATGCCAGACTATGACTTACCAATCTTGTTATTTCTGGTGACTTTTCTAATTCCTTTATTACATCTTTGTATTTTTCACTATGGTGAACATTTCTGGTAGGCACTAGTAACAAATTTTCTTCAGCATATAGTGTTCTATGTTGCCTAAAGTGTTCATTTAAATTTCTTGTAAAGTCATTCATTCTATCATTCCAGTTCTTGTTCTTCTTTTCATAATCACCGTAAGTTTCTTGACCAATCTTACCTATTAACATCTGGGCACCTCTTCTACCCAGTTGCTTTAGTAAGTCCCTATCCACCACTTCTTCTAATCCTTCCCTTGTTAATCATCTTCTTATTGCTTCCTCTCCACCACCTCTAGCTATTAACCTTTGCAATGCCCTTTCTGCTACTTCCCTACCTGCTTCTCTTGCCAGTTGTGTAGCTACAGCTCTACCTGCTGTACCTAATATACCGATCATTTATATTGTGTTTTATAAAAATTCTAAATAATAAATATAATGAATAAAAGTTTAACATATAAAAAGGTCTTTGTGGATAGTAACTACAAATTACCACAGTCCAGGTCATCAGCAGATTTTGTTATTGAACTGAATGAAAACATGGAATGTCCTCAAGGCACTAAATTATACACTTCAGAGGTCAGCATTCCAGCAGTGTGGAAAACAACAGAGGTAGGCTTTTATGAAAACTTATATTTTATGTTGTATAATGACAGTGATCTATTGTTAAGAAGCTCACAGGTCCATTTAGGTAATAAGATCTATTTTGCTGAGCAATTGAGTTTTGACATGGTTCAAGGCATGAATGATAAAGTCAGGGATTTAAATGCAGGTAATGATATTTTTGTTTATGCTTATTCATCAGCAACCAGAACAGTAGAAATTAAAGTGGCAGATGGGTTAAACTTTAAACTAAAAATCCCTACAGATACTGAATTAGCAAACTATGTAAGCAATACATGGAATGGCGCTTCTAATGGGCATGATGTTTATGACAGCACTAGACCACTATCAATTAATTATTTGTTAAGTAATTATGTTCCAACTTCTTTACTGACCACATGGACTTCATCTTATTTAAACTTAGTTTCATTTAGGGCGATCTATATCAATAGTCCTGATTTGACTGATCACCATTATTCAGCACCTAATTCATTTTCATCTTCCATCATCAAAAAAGTTTTAGTGGATCAACAATTAGGAGGTATCATTAATAATGATCATAGTGGTCTCCATGCTGACTACATTGATGTTAGTGGAAAAAACCTTAAGAGATTATCATTTAGAAAAACAGATGAGAAGAGCAATACAATGAACTTATATGAAATCCCAGTGCAATTTTCATTGATATTCAAGCACGTTAGTTTTTTAAAATTCAATAAGCATATACATATACAATAATATTAATTCATTCTAATACTATTGTTTCTACTTTTTACCTATATTTTACCTAGGATAAAAAAAAATATCTACATTTTTAATAATGCCTGATATTAAGGTTGTAAGTGTTGATGAAAATGAAGAAGTCAAGCAAGAAGAAGCACCAGAAATAATAGAAGAGGTGGAACAACCACCAGAAGAAGTAGAAGTAGCAAAAACAGAAGAAGTTAAGCAAGAACAACCCAAAGAAGAGGTCATAACAGAACCATTTAAAAACAATTCAAAAACAGAAAAAACTAAAGGATAAAATGGTTACATGTCCAAAGTGTGGTAAAACGATGCAATTAAGGAACTACAGATACAAACACGAAAAAACTTGCAGTGGAGCAATTGAAAACAAACCCATCAAGCCCAAAGCAAAACCAAAGGCAAGGACAGAAACTATTAAAGAAGAAGTAGAAGCACCAAGAGAACTCCCACCATGGAAGCAAAAGCCAACAATGAATGAGGTATTAGAAAACTCACCTAGATCATCAACAGCAGTAAATCCATTAAACAGCTTAGCAATCACCAGCTATTACAACAGGAATACATCAAGCAAAAGCAAGAAAAATACAACAGCCTATGTAAAGGCATGTTCAGTGCCAAACCCAAGAAAAGATGAAAATAGAATTATCTAAAATAGTTAAAATAGTTATAATGGTAAGTTTTGGATGGTTCAATCAGAATTGTAGGAACTGAGTTCATAAAGTTAGAAAATACAGGGTCATCCAATTTAGCAACAGAGGAGTATGCGCAAACTCAAGTGGCAGAAGGTGGAGGTGGTGGTAGTTCATGGACAGGGTATTCAAATTTAGAGATTGATACATTATTAAATAGTAAAGCAAACCAATCAACAACATACACCAAAACTGAAGTAGATACATCATTAGGTTCAAAAGCAAACACAGCAGATGTATATACTCAAAGTCAAATAGACACATCATTAGGACTAAAAGCAAATTTATCAAATCCAGTATTTACAGCAAATGTAACTGTTGCTTCAATTTTAGATGCTTTAGCAGTAGATACAACAGGATTAACAGCAAATGCGGTTAATACAAATCAATATTATTCATCAAACCTTACAGCAGACACAATTTGGACACACGACAACACAGAATACATGAGATATGATTATACAAATTCAACCCTTGAAATGAAACAGGAATTACAAGTAGAAAACGGTTTTAAAACAAATACAATTGATAGTTTAACTGATACAAATTTAGTATTTTCAAGAAATGGTAATGAGTATATGCAGTTTCAAGCATCCCCCGAAAGAATTATACTGAATAAAAATTTGCAACCAAATAATGGAAGAGGTAAAAGTCAGTTGTTTGAAGGAGTTGAAGGGGCACTGAATGTATTGAGGACTAGAAACTTGGATGAAACAAACCCGTATATCATTCTGGATTGTAATACTGGCACTGTTAGTTCTGCCATTACAATGTCACCAGCAAGTGTGGGTATATCGTCTCAGTTGAATTGTAATATCTATAATAGTAGCGGTGATAATGATGTTTCATTTAGAGGAAACGGAGTTGAATATTTTACATTGGATAGTGCTAATAGTATTGTTAATGTAGCAAATTCAATAGGAGTATCTACTTCAAATGTGTATGCAAACAATATTAGAAATAGGTCATTAGCAACTGATACGGTTTATTGTGGCGCTCATTCTGATGGTGTCAGTCCTCAAGTTGAATATATGAGATATGATCACGCTAATTCAGTCTTAAACATTGTTTCAGGCATTGCTTTTTCTGGTGGCTTGAATTCAGACATCTTAAATACAGCAAACAATACAAATATGTCAATTCAAAGGAATTCAGTAGATTAAATCAGATTGACCACGATGAGAATTAAGTTAGATAAACAAACTGATATTAATAATGATGGTGTAGGCTTAACAATTTCCGATAGTGTTGATGGAACCATTCAATTAGGCAATGGTAATCAAATAGACTCATTTTTTGTTGGTGGTGCTGTTAGAGAGATGTATTTAAATTACTTTGCTGATGGCGGTGTCAGAATTGCTAATCTGGATGGATACTTGGCAATCAATGGAGCGAGGAATGGAACAAACAGATTAACTGTTAATGGAAGTAGTTATTTGGATGGTAATATTACAGCTACAAGCAATATAAATATGATAAAATAAAATAGACTTTACTTTGGTGATAGGCACTATGTTAGACAAGATGATGACGGAGCAAACAGAAGGTTAAAATTTCATTCAGGGGGAGGTAGTGATAGTTTTAGATTTGTTTTAGGTAATGAACTGATTGAAAGCAGTAGAATAATTGATATACCAGCAGGTAATGTTTTAGTGAGAGGCAATATTGAAGCCCATAAGTCTTGGGGCATTGTTAAAAGTAATGCCTTTGATACTTATGACAATGACAACTGTATTTTAAAAAGAAACGCAGAAGAGTTTATGAGGTTTGATACTGATGGAAGCATCAAAGCGTCTAAACATTTGTATTTTACAGGAGGTGATGGATTTAGTAGAATATACGAAGCAATTGAAAACACCAGTAGTATATTAAGAATTTGGAATGACAGCACGATAAACTCACCTATTACAATTTTAGGAGCGGGAACAAACGCTAATGTCTTGTTGATTTATCCTACACTGATTGAAGCGAGGCAACCGATAAGGTGTAATACTTACAATACAAACGGTGATTTTAATATGTTGCTTCAACAGAACGGTTCAACCTTCGCCTTCTATGACAAGGATGATGTTCATTATCCTTCTGGTACTGGTACTTTTAAGTTTGATTGTGATGTCAGCGTCAATGTTATTAACTTCTTTCAATGTCAAACGTTGAGGGCGCATATCTTTGATAGTCATAATACTTTAGAACCCGATGACGTTTCCTTTAGATACAATGGAAGCACCTATATGTTTTATGACAACTCACTTACACGCTTTCAGTTTAACGTTGATATTACTTCTGGATACAACATCACCTGCGTTGCCCTTACGGAGACATCGGATGAGAGGTTAAAGGAAGACATTGATATAGTCCATTCTGATTGTAGTGAGACTGTTAAAAACATCAAAGTAAAGACATACTATATGAAAAATGATAAGAAGAAGAGGCAAAATAGGTTTTGTAACGCAGGACGTCAAATAAGCAATACCAGAAGAGTTTGAAAATGTTGTGAATGAAGATAATGAATATATGAGTATCAATTATGGTCGTATGTGTGCCATCTTGTGGAAGAGCCACCAAGAGATGATTAATAAAATGGAAAAAATGGAAGAAGAAATCCAGCAATTGAAGAAACCAAGAACGAGAGCAAAGGCAACCGTCCAACAGTAAAAAATATAGACTAATATATAATGGGGAGTTCATCATCAAAACCAAGTGAGACCGACTACATTGAGCAAATAGAAAAAACAAATTCAGATGATTTAGATATGTCAAGAATTGATAAATTACAATTGGAAGCGATAAAGGAATTGATTAATAGAATGAAGAAGTTAGAAAGAGAAAAGCAAACAAAAATGACATATACATTTCCAAAAGTGGATTTATGTAATTGGAGTTTGTTTTAAATAGGAATCAATATTTTCAATCTTGTTGTTGTAATGACTATTCCTGATGGATTTTTGTTTTTAGATGTCTGTTCCTATTACAATATGTAAGGGAACTACCACACTCACAAACACCATTTGCTAAATAACGTTCTTTGTTGTTATGATATTGTTCTCTGCCTATGGTTCTCAATTCTTCTCTATTTTTCTCCCGAAACTTTTTTGCGCTTTGTCTATTGTTTTCCTTTTGTTCTTCTGTGTAGTTTTGTCTATACACTTTTGTCTTTTCAGTTATAACATCTTTGTTTACCAAATACCATTTGTGCTTGTATTTTGCTAAAGTTTCTCTATTTGTATCTTCCCATTCACTCCGTGTATTGAATGGTTTCCTACTGTTTAATGTAGCCTGTAGATTTTCAACATACTCTCTTTTTTCCTTGTCTCCAGTGAGTTTTTAACTTCCATAGTCTCTATTAGAACCAAATCAAAATTATTCCATCCTCCATTATTCCTAATAAATTGATATAGTGGCATATTGTAATCTTTACAGTTTGTATTATAACATAAGGTTTTGTGTGATGACCTCCTATTTTTGGAATTTATTGTATGCCCTACATAACAATCTTTTACATCCAAGTCCTTACATACAATTTTGTAAAAATGAGTATTTGCATAATCCATTTTCTTTCTTGGCATTGTCCTATATAATCCTATAAAGTCTTACCTTTAAACCTCAATCGTCTATCTGCAAATAATGCGAAAAATTGATCATAAACATCTTACTCCTGTCCTTTTCCAGAAGATTGATATATAAAAAGCTATGCGGTTGTTCAGTTGCTATTTCATAAAGTTTATATAAGACCTGCTTACTTTCTTGAATATTGTTTCTTCTGGGTATTGCTGACAGTTCTTCTTGAAACAGTTCTATTTCTTTAAAGTTCCTGACCTTGTAGAAGAATAGGTGTGTAGCATTAACTCTTATCAATGTATTTAGGGCATTGAACTTTTGCACTGATGTTATTACACTAATACCATTGTGCCTACCTCTTACATAAAGGGAATTTAAATTTTTTGAATATCTGGCTATTCTGGGGTCATCTGCTATATCATCCAAGACTATTAGGATTGAATACAATTTTTTGAAGTTATGATTTTTACTGTATTCTGTTATTCTATGTTGCGTTTCAATGACTTTCATTAAATCCTCACTGTGGAAGTCTTCAAACAAAACCTGCTCTTTATCAGTATCCACTTTCATTTCTTCCTTTATGTATTTCTTGACTGGCATCCAGATATCCAGATACTATCAACATTAATTGAAGGTGACCAGATATAGACTCTTGAAAAAACTCCCTTGTAGATGTCCATGATCATGTTTGTTAGTAGCACTGATTTACCACTACCAGACGGGCCGGTTATGATTGATCTAAAGGGCACTTTAGGAGCAACAGCATATTTTGACTGAGTGAATTCATAATTAATTTCCTTGATGGGTTGAATATGTGGCGCGGTGTTATTATTCATCTATTAATTTTATGTAGAAAAATATGTAGAAAAATAATACAATATTAATTATTAGCAGGACTCCCATGGACAGAGTAGAACAGAGGTGAGGTTATGCTAATCGCCAGAAGCGCTTAATTAGTTTGGTTTCAGCATTGGATCTGCCCCACCTCGTTTTGATTTGCCAAGTTGAATTCGTTTTTAGTGTCCCCCCTAGCACTAAATAATTAGATTGTTAAAGCATTATCTAATTGTATATATGTATATTATGACACTATCTGAATGTGACGCATATATAACAGCAATAGATGATATGGAAAATAGAATTGTTGATGATACTAAATACCCAGTTGTTAAAGATAATAAAATTAAGCAGTGTTGTAAATATTCACTGGAAATATCAAAATTGATAATTACTTATCTAAAATTTAATATATATGCCACCAAAAAACAAAAACAAAGATGAATAAAGAACCAATCCCTGAAGATTTTGAACTATCTGATGAAGAACCAACAACAATAAAATTAGATAAGGAACAAAAACTAACAAGCAAGAATATTACATTTGACTGTCCTTTATGTAGGGGAAAACTACAATTGAGAAATGAAAAAGAAATAAACCCTAAGGGGATCAAGATTAGTTGTAATCCATGTAGTTTCAAAATCAGCAGGAGTGATAAAACTATGAAAGTTTCAAAAGATGACGATGGTTCTATTACTTTAGATAGTGAGATACACAGTATTAGTTTTGGATGGAATAAGCAGGTCACACCACCTACTGAAGATGAAAAACAAAGCAATAAAATGATAAGTGATGTTATGAATACACCAAGGAATTTCAAGAAACAAACATCAATGTGACATGGACTGATAAATAAATAAATATCTAAATAAATAATATAGTTTAATATATATAGTCATGACAGATGTTGATGATGAAGTTAATAAAATTGATGAACTGGTAGAGAAACTAAACAAATGTAATAATAATGTTAAACTGATCTTACAGTTGTTAAAGGCCATGGATGAAAAGATTAATGAGAAAAAGGGATTTAAGAAAAATGGAGAAGCATTTGAAAAGAAAGGCGTAGGCAGACCTGCAGGGGATTTTGAAACTAAAAGAAAGCAGTATTTAGAGATGTTGAACTCAAAAAGAAAAACAGCCTAAGGAGACTACATTACAATATTACAAACTTGGTTATGATGAAGACACTGAAACATATTCGTAGAATACTCATGATAATATATTTTCTTCGTTAATATATTATTATGAAGTTACTTGAATTATTTTCAGGCACCGGTAGTGTTGGAAGAGTTGCTCAAGAACTTGGTTGTACAGTTGTATCGCTTGATCTTAAAGACGCTGATATTAATCAGGATATTTTGAAGTGGGATTATAAGAATATTGATAAAGACTTTGATTTTGTCTGGGCATCAAAAAAAAACTGATGAAGCTAATGAAATAGCAAAGAAAACTATTGAGATCATCAAATATTTTGAACCTAAATACTGGTTTATTGAAAATCCACAGACTGGACTTTTGAAACAACAAGAGTTTATGAAGGACTTTGCTTTTTTTGATGTTGATTATTGTAAATATGGAATGCCATACAGAAAACGCACCCGCATTTGGACACATATAAAAACTTGGACACCTAAACCGTTGTGTAAAAAGGACTGCGGACACATGGAAGGGAACAGGCATAGGGAAACAGCTCAGAGAATGCCAAGTGGAAAGAAAGAAACATGGAAAGAAAACCATACATTATTTAAGCAAAGGGACTTGCATAGAATACCCGAAAAGTTGATAAGGGAAATATTTAGCGCTATAAACTAATACTTTTCTATACTACTTTTTTCTACGAAGGCCTTGGGGCTAGGTTGGTTCCTATGAAAAAGCTATGATGGATGATATGAAAAGAATGAGTGGGGGAGTTGGTGAATAATGGATCCTATGATAATGAATATGAATGCGACTTAGAAAGAAATTAAAGATGGTAATCAATATATAAAACATTAAAGGTAGGCATATTATCAGTATTTACTTTAGTCATGTTCAAGGTCTTAAAACCATCTTAAAGACTTAGAGCCCTATTTTATTAATGGAAAACCAAGGTCACAGGCGAAGCTCCAAATGTTGTAGATTGTTAGTGGTTGAAGAGTTTGAAGGTGAAAATAAAAATTGTAATAGGTGTCTAGATTATAGAAGAAAATGCTATGAAAAGCATAAAGAACAATATCAGGAAGAAGCAAATAGAAGATGGAAAGAAGATGAAGAGTATAGAAAGAAGCAGCAAGCAAGAAAGCAAATATGGAATAACTTAGATTTTACATGTGATGTGTGCGACTGTTTAGTTAAGAAGTGCAATAAAGTCAGACATGAGAAAACAAATAAGCATGTGAGAAATTTGGTGGTAAATACTGAAAAATAAAATGGAGCAGGTAGGCATATTATCAGAATTTACTTTAGCCATTTCTATTTAAGTCTGCGTTAAAGTTTAGAAAGATTGAATGAAGTAAGGTAAAATTTCAGGAAAAATGAAAGTTTCACGGAATGAAAAAAGGGCTTAAAGTAAAAATGAATAAGGGTTAGAAATAGTGAAATGAATAACCGTAAAAAGATAATCCAAAAAGAAAACTAATGAATAAGGAAAGTATATTTTCAAGGAACTAAGTTAAATGAATAAGGTTATGATTTATGAACCTTATTTATGTTCTAAAAACATATTGTTCTTGGTATATGCGGCGGTTCTTCCTAAAAAATTGTGATGGCTCAGGCGGTTCTTTCAACTGTCCTTTTACTATTTTTTGGGGGACACTCTTGCGAGACACTCTTGTAGGACAGTCGTATGGGACACTCTTGTGGGACACTCTTGTCGGACGCTCTTCTGGGGCCCTCTTGTGGGACACTCTTGTGAGAGTCTTGTAGGAAACTCTTGTGGATCACTCTTACAGGACACTCTGCTGGCACACTCTTCTGGGACACTTTTGTGGGCCTTGCCAAGCAGTTTCGCGACTCCAGCCCCTCCAAACAGCACCCGCTCACACGCCAATCCCAGTGTCACAGCGACATTCATACCACAACTCACAACCTCACGATTCCCTGCGCCTGCCACGCAACTTTCCGCGTCCACACGTCTAACGCGCACAAAGTACTGCGCCTGCCACGAAATGTCACCTCCGTCACACCTCGCAACTTCACGATTCCTTGCGCCTGCCAGGAAAACTTCCATACCTCAAAACCCGCACAAAGTACTGCGCCTGCCACGAAAAGTAACAATATCATATCATGCGAGCTTCAACGAGTTTGCACCACGTTTGGAATGATTTCCACCCGTTCTGAGCACACTCCCATACTCCCATCCACCAAAATCGCCATTTCAGCTGAGACTTGTCACTTGTCACGAAAGCAGAGCTTCGATGCAACAATACCCAACACCCCAAAAACACCACTCTCCAAACGCTAATCCTAACGGAGCTGCGCAGAAAACTGCGGATCTCACAAAACGCTGCGCCTGCGCAGTGAAATCATCTTCCCCATTTCAACATCTTACGTTTCCACACGATTCCTCGCTATTTCAAACGAATCTGACACATCACGCTTCCATGCGAAACTGACTCCAAAAGCTTCCCCCAGTAGCAGCGGCCTTAGCGTCCTACTGCGGTCGGCAGCGAACGGTTGAGGACGGTTGCGGACGCTGAGACAACGGGTCACGAACAAGGCTCTACCCCAGACCCCCAGAGTTAAACGAGAACCCTTCGCTACGCATTCGGGAAAAAGGTAAACTAATAACGAACTATGTTAGACAATACTAAATAGCATCTTTAAAAGAAAAGAGGGCAAAACATGAATATGTATATATATATACTAATAATAACCAGATACTAAATTGATTTGCGTTGTCCTGATTGCGGGGCCAAGAACTATGACCCACATATGGTAAAACTATATGAAAGGTAGGTCCCGGCGAGGGGCTAACATATACATATATAATACAGTGTGAAATGGGTTTCACACTGGCAGCCAAAACTTCTCCAACACCAAGGCCTCTCCCAGAGGCAAATCCTCACCCAACGCGCCCAGCGCCGCAGTGATTGTTTTTCCACCAGCCTGCTTCTAGGTGTTCTGTCTCCTAGTTCGAATCGCAGTGACCGCACTGCAACGGCGTGTCCTCACGCCTCGGCTCAAGACGACATGGCCTCTTCCCTTCCCACCCACGGCCTCGTGCCAAAGGCTATGGGTGATCTCACATGCAAGCACCTGTGGTGTATCGACGGTTGCAAAATCACACTCCCAAAACTTTATTCTAAACGAATAAGCAATTTTGAGGGCGTTTTCATGGCGCTTCTTCAAGATGGGCTCCGGATTCGAGCCATTTCATGCGGGTTCGGCTATCAGCTAACTTTCATTTCATCATGTAATTGATATTTCCCTTGGGCTAGGGTGTATCTGAGGAAGGTGCTTTTAAGTTTGATTGTGATGTCAGCGTCAATGTTATTAACTTCTTTCAATGTCAAACGTTGAGGGCGCATATCTTTGATAGTCATAATACTTTAGAACCCGATGACGTTTCCTTTAGATACAATGGAAGCACCTATATGTTTTATGACAACTCACTTACACGCTTTCAGTTTAACGTTGATATTACTTCTGGATACAACATCACCTGCGTTGCCCTTACGGAGACATCGGATGAGAGGTTAAAGGAAGACATTGATATAGTCCATTCTGATTGTAGTGAGATTGTTAAAAACATCAAAGTAAAGAAGTACTATATGAAAAATGATAAGAAGAAGAGGCAAAATATAGGTTTTGTAGCGCAGGACGTCAAAGAAGCAATACCAGAAGAGTTTGAAAATGTTGTGAATGAAGATAATGAATATATGAGTATCAATTATGGTCGTATGTGTGCCATCTTGTGGAAGAGCCACCAAGAGATGATTAATAAAATGGAAAAGATGGAAGAAGAAATCCAGCAATTGAAGAAACCAAGAACGAGAGCAAAGGCAACCGTCCAACAGTAAAAAATATAGATTAATATATAATGGGGAGTTCATCATCAAAACCAAGTGAGACCGACTACATTGAGCAAATAGAAAAAATAAATTCAGATGATTTAGATATGTCAAGAATTGAAAAACTACAATTGGAAGCGATAAAGGAATTGAGTAATAGAATGAAGAAGTTAGAAAGAGAAAAGCAAACACAAATGATATATACAATTCCAAAAGTGGATTTATGTAATTGGAGTTTGTTTTAGATTGAATATATTAAAATAGGAATTAATATTTTCAATCTTGTTGTTGTAATGACTTCAAATATTGCTGATGGATTTTTGTTTTTAGATGTCTGTTCCTATTACAATATGTAAGGGAACTACCACACTCACAAACACCATTTGCTAAATAACGTTCTTTGTTGTTACGATATTGTTCTTTGCCTTTTGTTCTCAATTATTCTCTAATTTTTCTCCCGAAACTTTTTTGCGCTTTCTCTATTGTTTTCCTTTTGTTCTTTTGTGTAGTTTTGTCTATACACTTTTGTCTTTTCAGTTATAACATCTTTGTTTACCAAATACCATTTGTGCTTGTATTTTGCTAAAGTTTCTCTATTTGTATCTTCCCATTCACTCCGTGTATTGGATGGTTTTCTACTGTTTAATGTAGCCTGTAGATTTTCAACATACTCTCTTTTTTTCTTGCCTCCAGCGAGTTTTTAACTTCCATAGTCTCTATTAGAACCAAATCAAAATTATTCAATCCTCCATTATTCCTAATAAATTGATATAGTGGCATATTGTAATCTTTACAGTTTGTATTATAACATAAGGTTTTGTGTGATGACCTCCTATTTTTGGAATTTATTGTATGCCCTACATAACAATCTTTTACATCCAAGTCCTTACATACAATTTTGTAAAAATGAGTATTTGAATAATCCATTTTCTTTCTTGGCATTGTCCTATATAATCCTATAAAGTCTTACCTTTAAACCTCAATCGTCTATCTGCAAATAATGCGAAAAATTGATCATAAACATCTTACTCCTGTCCTTTTCCAGAAGATTGATATATAAAAAACTATGCGGTTGTTCAGTTGCTATTTCATAAAGTTTATATAAGACCTGCTTACTTTCTTGAATATTGTTTCTTCTGGGTATTGCTGACAGTTCTTCTTGAAACAGTTCTATTTCTTTAAAGTTCCTGACCTTGTAGAAGAATAGGTGCGTAGCATTAACTCTTATCAATGTATTTAGGGCATTGAACTTTTGCACTGATGTTATTACACTAATACCATTGCGCCTACCTCTTACATAAAGGGAACTTAAAATGTTTGAATATCTGGCTATTCTGGGGTCATCTGCTATATCATCCAAGACTATTAGGATTGAATACAACTTTTTGAACTTATGATTTTTACTGTATTCTGTTATTCTATGTTGCGTTTCAATGACTTTCATTAAATCCTCACTGTGGAAGTCTTCAAACAAAACCTGCTCTTTATCAGTATCCACTTTCATTTCTTCCTTTATGTATTTCTTGGCTGGCATCCAGATACTATCAACATTAATTGAAGGTGACCAGATATAGACTCTTGAAAAAACTCCCTTGTAGATGTCCATGATCATGTTTGTTAGTAGCACTGATTTACCACTACCAGACGGGCCGGTTATGATTGATCTAAAGGGCACTTTAGGAGCAACAGCATATTTTGACTGAGTGAATTCATAATTAATTTCCTTGATGGGTTGAATATGTGGCGCGGTGTTATTATTCATCTCTTAATTTTATGTAGAAAATAATACAATATTAACTATTAGCAGGACTCCCCTGGACAGAGTAGAACAGAGGTGAGGTTACGCTAATCGCCAGAAGCGCTTAATTAGTTTGGTTTCAGCAGTGGATCTGCCCCACCTCGTTTTGATTTGCCAAGTTGAATTCGTTTTTAGTGTCCCCCCTAGCACTAAATAATTAGATTGTTAAAGCATTATCTAATTATATATATATATTATGACACTATCTGAATATGACGCATATATAACAGCAATAGATGATATGGAAAATAGAATTGTTGATGATACTAAATACCCAGTTGTTAAAGATAATAAAATTAAGCAGTGTTGTAAATATTCACTGGAAATATCAAAATTGATAATTACTTATCTAAAATTTAATATATATGCCACCAAAAAACAAAAACAAAGATGAATAAAGAACCAATCCCTGAAGATTTTGAACTATCTGATGAAGAACCAACAACAATAAAATTAGATAAGGAACAGAAACTAACAAGCAAGTATCCTATTTTTGACGGTCCTTTATGTAAGGGAAAACTACAATTAAGAAATGAAAAAGAAATAAACCCTAAGGGGATCAAGATTAGTTGTAATCCATGTAGTTTCAAAATCAGCAGGAGTGATAAAACTATGAAAGTTTCAAAAGATGACGATGGTTCTATTACTTTAGATAGTGAGATACACAGTATTAGTTTTGGATGGAATAAGCAGGTCACACCACCTACTGAAGATGAAAAACAAAGAAATAAAATGATAAGTGATGTTATGAATACACCAAGGTATAGTTTAAAAATATAGTCATGACAGATGTTGATGATGAAGTTAATAAAATTGATGAACTGGTAAAGAAACTAAACAAATGTAATAATAATGTTAAACTGATCTTACAGTTGTTAAAGACCATGGATGAAAAGATTAACGAGAAAAAGGGATTTAAGGAAAATGGAGAAGCGTTTGAAAAGAAAGGCGTAGGCAGACCTGCAGGGGATTTTGAAACTAAAAGAAAGCAGTATTTAGATATGTTGAATTCAAAAAGAATAAAACAGCCTAAGGAGACTACATTACAATATTACAAACTTGATTATGATGAAGACACTGAAACATATTCGTAGAATACTCATGATGATATATTTTTCTTTGTTAATATATTATTATGAAGTTACTTGAATTATTTTCAGGCACCGGTAGTGTTGGAAGAGTTGCTAAAGAACTTGGTTATACAGTTGTATCGCTTGATCTTAAAGACGCTGATATTAATCAGGATATTTTGAGATGGGATTATAAGAATATTGATAAAGACTTTGATTTTGTCTGGGCATCACCGCCTTGCACTGAATACAGCATAGCAAAAACTACAGGTGTTAGAAAAATTGATGAAGCTAATGAAATAGCAAAGAAAACTATTGAGATCATCAAATATTTTGAGCCTAAATACTGGTTTATTGAAAATCCACAGACTGGACTTTTGAAACAACAAGAGTTTATGAAGGACTTTGATTTTTTGATGTTGCTTATTGTAAATATGGAATGTCATACAGAAAACGCACCCGCATTTGGACAAACAAAAAAATTTGGACACCTAAACCGTTATGTAAAAAGGACTGCGGACACATGGAAGGGAACAGGCATAGGGAAACAGCTCAGAGAATGCCAAGTGGAAAGAAAGAAACATGGAAAGAAAACCATACATTATTTAAGCAAAGGGACTTGCATAGAATACCCGAAAAGTTGATAAGGGAAATATTTAGCGCTATAAACTAATACTTTTCTATACTACTTTTTTCTACGAAGGCCTTGGGGCTAGGTTGGTTCCTATGAAAAAGCTATGATGGATGATATGAAAAGAATGAGTGGGGGAGTTGGTGAATAATGGATCCTATGATAATGAATATGAATGCGACTTAGAAAGAAATTAAAGATGGTAATCAATATATAAAACATTAAAGGTAGGCATATTATCAGTATTTACTTTAGTCATGTTCAAGGTCTTAAAACCATCTTAAAGACTTAGAGCCCTATTTTATTAATGGAAAACCAAGGTCACAGGCGAAGCTCCAAATGTTGTAGATTGTTAGTGGTTGAAGAGTTTGAAGGTGAAAATAAAAATTGTAATAGGTGTCTAGATTATAGTAGAAAATGCTATGAAAAGCATAAAGAACAATATCAGGAAGAAGCAAATAGAAGATGGAAAGAAGATGAAGAGTATAGAAAGAAGCAGCAAGCAAGAAAGCAAATATGGAATAACTTAGATTTTACATGTGATGTGTGCGACTGTTTAGTTAAGAAGTGCAATAAAGTCAGACATGAGAAAACAAATAAGCATGTGAGAAATTTGGTGGTAAATACTGAAAAATAAAATGGAGAAGGTAGGCATATTATCAGAATTTACTTTAGCCATTTCTATTTAAGTCTGCGTTAAAGTTTAGAAAGATTGAATGAAGTAAGGTAAAATTTCAGGAAAAAATGAAAGTTTCACGGAATGAAAAAAGCGCTTAAAATAAAAATGAATAAGGGTTAGAAATAGTGAAATGAATAACCGTAAAAAGATAATCCAAAAAGAAAACTAATGAATAAGGAAAGTATTTTTTCAAGGAACTAAGTTAAATGAATAAGGTTATGATTTATGAACCTTATTTATTTTCTAAAACACATATTGTTCTTGGTATATGCGGTGGTTCTTCCTAAAAAATTGTGATGGTTCAGGCGGTTCTTTCAACTGTCCTTTTACTATTTTTTGGGGGACACTCTTGCGAGACACTCTTGTAGGACAGTCGTATGGGACACTCTTGTGGGACACTCTTCTGGGACACTCTTGTCGGACGCTCTTCTGGGACCCTCTTGTGGGACACTCTTGTGAGAGTCTTGTAGGAAACTCTTGTGGATCACTCTTACAGGACACTCTGCTGGGACACTCTTCTGGGACACTTTTGTGGGCCTTGCCAAGCAGTTTCGCGA
This sequence comes from Porites rus, assembly GCA_964035705.1. Taxonomy (NCBI): domain Eukaryota; kingdom Metazoa; phylum Cnidaria; class Anthozoa; order Scleractinia; family Poritidae; genus Porites; species Porites rus. The sequence goes on along the minus strand of CAXIVM010000714.1, from coordinate 105,677 downwards.
CTCCAGCCCCTCCAAACAACACCCGCTCACACGCCAATCCCAGTGTCACAGCGACATTCACCTCTACCACAACTCACAACCTCACGATTCCCTGCGCCTGCCACGCAACTTTCCGCGTCCACACGTCTAACGCGCACAAAGTACTGCGTCTGCCACGAAATGTCACCTCCGTCACACCTCGCAACTTCACGATTCCTTGCGCCTGCCAGGAAAACTTCCATACCTCAAAGCCCGCACAAAGTACTGCGCCTGCCACGAAAAGTAACAATATCATATCATGTGAGCTTCAACGAGTTTGCACCACGTTTGGAATGATTTCCACCCGTTCTGAGCACTATACTCCCATCCACCAAAATCGCCATTTCAGCTGAGACTTGTCACGAAAGCAGAGCTTCGATGCAACACCCTGAATCGCAAATCCCAATGACACAGCCACACCCAACACCCCAAAAACACCACTCTCCGAACGCTAATCCTAACGGAGCTGCGCAGAAAACTGCGGATCTCACAAAACGCTGCGCCTGCGCAGTGAAATCATCTTCGCCATTTCAACATCTTACGTTTCCACACGATTCCTCGCTATTTCAAACGAATCTGACACATCACGCTTCCATGCGAAACTGATTCCAAAAGCTTCCCCCAATAGCAGCGGCCTTAGCGTCCTACTGCGGTCGGCGGCGAACGGTTGAGGACGGTTGCGGACGCTGAGACAACGGGTCACGAACAAGGCTCTACCCCAGACCCCCCAGAGTTAAACGAGAACCCTTCGCTACGCATTCGGGAAAAAGGTAAACTAATAACGAACTATGTTAGACAATACAAAATAGCATCTTTAAAAGAAAAGAGGGCAAAACATGAATATGTATATATATATTAATAATAACCAGATACTAAATTGATTTGCGTTGTCCTGATTGGGGGGCCAAGAACTATGACCCACATATGGAAAAACTATATGAAAGGTAGGTCCCGGCGAGGGGCTAACATATACATATATATATATATACAGTGTGAAATGGGTTTCACACTGGCGGCCAAAACTTCTCCAACACCAAGGCCTCTCCCAGAGGCAAATCCTCACCCAACGCGCCCAGCGCCGCAGTGATTGTTTTTCCACCAGCCTGCTTCTAGGCGTTCTGTCTCCTAGTTCGAATCGCAGTGACCGCACTGCAATGGCGTGTCCTCACGCCTGGGCTCAAGACGACATGGCCTCTTCCCTTCCCACCCACGGCCTCGTGCCAAAGGCTATGGGTGATCTCACATGCAAGCACCTGTGGTGTATCGACGGTTGCAAAATCACACTCCCAAAACTTTATTCTAAACGAATAAGCAATTTTGAGGGCCTTTTCATGGTGCTTCTTCAAGATGGGCTCCGGATTCGAGCCATTTCATGCGGGTTCGGCTTTCAGCTCTTTGCTTTGGAACTTTCATTTCATCATGTAATTGATATTTCCCTTGGGCTAGGGTGTATCTGAGGAAGGTGCTTTGCATGACTTTTGTAAGTGCATCCGCGAGTTGGGCTCCTGTATGGACCCATCTCAACTGCACCCCTTCAGCCAGCAAGTCCTTAATTGCCTTCGCCTGCAACTGCGTTCTGAACTCCTGACGATTTGGTTGAGCAGTTCTTGTCACTAGATCATACAAGGATTTGCAGTCCGTGACTGCCACGGAACCAGGGAGTTGTTGGGCTAAACACGTCGTGGATGCTAGTGGCTCTGGAATTGTTTTGAACACATTTTGAGGTCGCTTCCAATCTATCTTGGGTTCAAGAGCCATGACCAGAAAAGTCTTATCCATGATAGTTGGTCCAAACTGGTCTGTAGCGATGTGGTTTCAGCGGATAAAGTGCTTGTCACTACTTTCTGGATCTTTTTGCATCCCCAGGAAAGTGGGCTGATTACACACCTATAGTTTTTCATAATATCTTGATGCGTTGCCAAGATTATCATTCCGGTGTGACTCTCTGGGCTCTTGGCTGATGCGAATGATGCATCTGAGAATAACATGAAGCGGAGGTCTCGAATTGGGATCGGTTGAATGGTTATTGCAGTCTCTTTGAACTTCTTGGCCTCGTGCAGAATTCGGTTGGCCTCATGGAGTGTCTGAACCGTTGCACGATTAATCTCACTCTGGAGGTAGCTCAGCCGGCTTGAAAGGTCGGGCCGGGTGTTGACCGCTGCAAATTGGAGGCTTCCAATCAGTGCTCGAAGTTTCTGCTTTTCTTCAGCTGTGACGGGTTCAGTGGTGCATGTTCTTCAGTCAGCTGCCATGCTTATGGGATTTCTTTTTCCTACGTACTTGGCTTGGGACATTACAATGCTTTGGTCGGCTTTCTGGGATACTTCCATTCCGGTGAATGTGAAGTGACTGCACTGCTTACTTCCAAATCGATAGTTGGCTTCTAGCATATTGAGCTTTTCTTCGAAGAATTCATTTCCCCCACACAGTCCGTCATCAACATGCATGCCTATGATTCCTGCGGGAGTCTCCTTGCCCGGTTCGTACAAAATGTACAAACATGGATCGAAAGGTGCTGGGAGGAATCCCAGGGCTTGCAAAGACCGGTCTAATTCCTTGTACCACAAATATGGTGCATCTATCAAACCGTAGGCTGATTTTTCCAGTTTGCAAACTTCTTGTGAAGACATCTTCAGGGCAGTTCTTAATTCGTCAACAGGCTCTAGTCCTAGGACTCTACCCTTTTGGGTGTGACCTTGCAAAAAGGCGGCTTTGATATCGAATGATCTGAGATTCCATTTCATGGATGCGATCAATTGCAGCAGTAGCATGCGCGATTGTCTTCCCAAGGTTGGACTGTCACGGGCGATCGTCTCTAGCTCAGGGTCCATGGATCCAAGAACTACTAGTCTCGCTTTCGCCTTGTGCGTGGCACTTGATGGTGGTCCAACATGCTCTTGATCCTGTTGCTCTTCTAGTGGTTTCCATACACAAATCCAGCGGCGCGTAAGAATTTGCTCTGGTCTTAGCTTGTCCCTTAGGATTTTGCTGACTGTTCCTGTGCTGAGCCAATTGCTAATCTCCTTAGTCTTGGCTTCTTTGAATAGTTGTTGTTCTTGTGGGGATAGGAGGTGCACCTTGACTTCTGACCTATCACGTTTAGCTGCCGTTGCAACGAACAGGAAATCCTGGTCATGTTGGGTTTTCCACTCTTGGATCATGTCTTCTGTTACGGGGAACTCTGCTTTCCAACCCACTGGTTCTTCGAATGATATTGCATCCGATTCAGCATCGATGCACAGCACTTGATCACACACGAGCTCATCGTCGTCAGCCTCTGGCACTGGGATGTTGACAGGATCTATGGCTAAGTCTTCTCGTGTCTCGTCTGGTGGCGTCTCACTATTTGGGATGCCTGGTTCAAGATCTGGTTGTTCTTCGGAGGCATTAGACGGCTGTCTTGGCTCTACTTCAACTGGTCCTACAGGGCTTGAGGATCTCGACTTGTGGGCTTGTCTGTTTTTTATTGGTTGGTTGAACAGGTTCTTCCCGGACTGCTGTCTCTAGTGATTGAACGGTTGGGATTTCCGGCGGGACATGAATTTCTTCAGCTGCACTAACAGGTCGAACATGTTCTGGGGCCACCTCTAGGATGTTACCCATATGGTTACACCAGACACAGGTCTGACCTTCCTGCTGGATGACTCTTGCTGGGCCGTACCACCCCTTTTGGTTTATGGTTTGTTTCCACAGCATCACCAATGTGCCAGGTTCATAGTGGCCTCGTGATGGCCGAGTTCGACGAAGGAGAGCTCTTCTCAGGGCCTGATCATTGTCTGCAGCGTGGAACACTCGTCGGGCGATTTCCCGTCGGGTTAGGTTCTCCCTGAACTGAATCCCTTGCTGACACGCGCTGTCTGCCAGCGAATGAGCGGGCAGTTCGAGGTCGGAACACAAGGATCCTGGCAGTCTGATGGCCTTTCCAAACACCAGCATCTCTGGAGTGAACCCCCCCTTAAGACTCAGTGCATTCTTGGCGGCTGTGCAGTAGGACAAAGCAGTTTGGAGGTCTTTATACGACACAATGGGGTGTTCAGCTTCGTATTTTGACAGCATTGATTGAAGCACGTCTCCATGTCTCTCGACTTTTCCTAATTGCCAGTGAGCTCCGGGTGGAGCCACCTGTAGTTTGATGTTGAACTGGTTTGTCATGGTTGCAAACTCATGTGAAGTTAGCTCTGTTCCGGCATCTGTCACAAGATGACCTGGGGGTCCAGCCCATTGGAACCAACCGTTGACTAGGGTCTCAACAATGGCCGTACTGCTTTTGCTAGGCGCTGCAAATGCGGCTTGGTAGTTCGTGCTATAATCTACCACATGGTAGAAGTGCATAGGACTCCCTTGCTTTGTCGTGAAGGTGACCCCATCTACTCCTATCTTGTCGTTGAAGTCTAAATCTTCTTTGAGAGTTGCTGGTTTCTGGATGCTTGGTTTCTGTTGTGAAAGACAAACTGAACATCTCATACGTTGCAGACCTTGAATGATTCTGGCGTCATACCCCTGTTGTCGAAGCACTTCCCCAAGTTTTTCCTTGCTTGGGTGACCCAGGTTTTGATGTATCTTGATGATAAATGCTCTTTCCTCGGGGGACAGGGACATGAACATGCTTCCATGAGCTTGCGGCATCAATTGCTGCACTTGGCTTCAGGCCACTAGCTGGATCATTGTTCGTGTCTATTCCTGACATTTGGTCATCTTGAGGACCGATGGCATTCGCCTTTGGGCTCTGAGTTTGACTCGAGTCCTGATCGTCTGGCTGAGGCGATGGAGAAAGCAAGCGCTCTGCGCTTGGTTCAGCTGCGAACATCGTTATATTCACCCGGGCTGGGTGTGCCGGCCTGATGGTCTGTCTCTGAGACAGGTCCTTCCACATTTCCCAATCCTTTTCTACCTTAACCCCTTCATCTATTCTACTGATGATGATTGCTTTACGAAAGGGAGCTTCTTGGGCCATGAGATCTGGGGGTGGCGGCAGTGTTCTGTCAGACCCCTTACACACCTGGATACGTTTGATGGACTTCTCAGGGAACAGATCCTGAAAGGCTTGTAGTACTTCTGGTTGTTCTAAGCTTCGTTTACCGACTCTGGGAAGGAGAGGCTTGATCTTTTCTAAAGTTCCTTCAGTATATCTTGTTTTCGAACCTGCGTGCATTCTGCTTCTGGGGTTTTTCCTTCAATTCTCCGGCGTTTACCCAGACCTGTCAACTCTTCCAATGGAGTTGGCGGCAATCGATATGCAGCTGATTGGGGCTCGTGCAGCCTGGGACGCTTCTGTGAGGGCTGACTTTGGCTTACATCATGTGACACCAAAGCTGGAACAAACGATTCTTGAGTGACTTTCACCAAGTTCTTGGCGACATGTCTAGCGAATTTGCGTGTGTATCTTTCGGTATAAGCACTACAGGTGGCTCGGCCAGGGTTTTGACGGTCCCTTCAATTGCACGATGCTCATGGTCTCGCCGACAAAGGCGTCCGTGCAGAGCTTCAAACACTTGCCGGGGTGAGGTTCTCACGGCCATGCTTTTCTGTATGAACTTCCCTGTGTCTGGACATACAAGCCCCCCAACTCGGCACATGTCGAAGTGAGCTTCCTGGGTGTATGCAAACACTTCTTGCAACAATGGTAGTCGAAACATCAGGGACTTTCTGGGCTGTTCCCAGTGGAGATGAGTTTTCATCATCCTAGTGATTCTCATGAGTACTATCCCTAAGGCTAGTTGGTACAAATGCTCACGCCTTGCTCTCTGGTTGTCATGAAACATCACCATCGACCGCTTTTCGTTGAAGGAACTCCAGGCACACCATGGACTACATGTTGGACTGTACCAGATATGCTTGGGCCTTTCCATGAACACACTTTCGAACAGAACGGCTCGGCCTTCTGACGTACTCAGGTCCCCTTGGGCTTTTCCTATGCGGACAGCTTTACCACCTAGGTTTCTGACTTGCTTAGTGAGTTCACTATGCTCATGGCAGAAAACCTCGAGGAGCTGAATCCGGGGCTTCAGCGGTCGGACTTGGCATGTACTCTGAATGGCTTTGGAGATCTGCTTGACCAAGACATCTAGTCTTTTACTAAGAGTGTCAGGATTGTGTGTCTCTTCTTGAACCCAACATGCAGACTCCAATGAATCTAGCCACCCTGAGCTCAGGAGCCCCTCAGATGATTAATGACTTCCTGCAAGTTGGACTCCATCGTGAGCATGCGGCTCTGAAGGGAGGCCACATCTGAATAGACCGCTTCTGGGACCGTTGACTCCATGTCTTCCAGATTGGTCCACGGATCTTCTTCCTCCTGGAGATCGATGACATCCTGTGGTTGGATCGAGGGCCTCGACTTGGCCAGCATCTTGCTCTTTGCTTGAACCTTGGCCCGAGGGTGAATGGGACCTTGGTCTTCGGATGTCTTCTGGGTTGAGTCGGGAAGACTCAGCTCCAACTCGGCTCTCTTGATCTTCATTTCCAGGAAGCGGATGAACCGGCGGTGCTCGATTTTGGTTGACTTCTCGTACGTGGACAGAAACCACTCACAGTACTTGCTCTCGTGTTCCCACAGGTCTAGGTATGTCCGGCCTCGATGAGACTTGCCGAGGGTGATCACTTGGGAACTGAGTTCTTCCATGGACATCAGGAGATACTCGGCGTGAGAGCTCTCGCTCTCTTCTGTAGCTTTGCTCTCTTCTGTGGTCACTTTGAGGACCCGATTCACGCGAGCGGCAAGCTGCGAAGTCATGATGTTTGTGCACACAGGACTGAAGACCCTGGCGACTTTGAGGCTCTTTGGGCACGGGAGATGGCTGAGACATTCGCACGACAGATTCTTCGCTCTTCGATGACGTTGTTCTTGTTCGGTCTGGTTCGAACCGTTGAATCAACTGTTTCACACGAGAGGTCCCGGTGGCCTGGGGTTCCTGTGAGCTCTGAATGGCTTGACTGTGGCGGGACTCTGTCTTTTGACTAATCACGATCACAAAAGTCTCGGATGGTCTGTTGGTCTGGTGTGCAGGAGAGGCCAGGTCATTCAAATCCACTAGGTACAAACCTCTTTCATTTATGGTCAGTGGAATGGTCTTCTTTAGTACGGGACTATTGACTGTGTGATTGTTGGTGTCAACCACGGCTTCAATTGCACGCAACAGCGTGTTCGACAACAAGAACGGCGTCTGTCCAGGCACAATTGCTATTTTCAGCAATAGGGGTCCAATTGGAACGACTATGGCGCGTTAGCTTTCCAAGGTGCCATGATTGCCAAACCTAAATGCGACCTTGCGCGGACATCGCTGCACCTGTTGACGGACTGCTGGTTTCAAACTTGAAAGCAACTCTTTGACAAAATGGCTGCCAATCACGGTCTTGGTAGCACCGGTGTCGAGAATGCCTTTGGCTTCATATGTCGAAAAGGTTGATGCGCAGGCTGTGGCTTCATGTTCACTTGTGCTTGCAAAGGCGACCCAATGCTCAAAATGCAAGCTAGTCCGTACTTCAGCCCCGTTCTCCAAAGTCTTAGGATGATCTAAACCAATAGCTTCCCCTATATTGGCTTCACCCCTTTTTGCTTTGGACCCCAAAAAACTCTTGAAACTCACAAAAACACTCTCTTGGCTCGAAGGCGCATCGAGTGCCCCCATTGGAGCTTCCGGCAGGTTGAGGAATTCCAGCGGCGGGGCATCCACTTGTTCGTCAGCGATCACTAAGGTCGGTGCAGCTGCTGAGGTTGGGACAGCGGAGTTCGTTGATCGGGCTCGCTCAGGACATTCTGCTTTCCAGTGCCCCTTTTTCCCACAGAGTCTGCAGCTACTCTCCATGATGCGCTGTTGTAGCGACTTGCGGTTTCCAGCACCCTTGTATCCACCACCATAGGATTTGGATTTCCCTTTTTCCCAGCCTTTGCTTTTCCCTTTTGGTCTTGAACTGTTTGGCCAAAATACTCTGTTCTTGAAGCGTTCGGAAAGCCGATGTCGTGCCTCAAGATATGTGGAATGGGCCAGCGCTAGGTCGGGATCCTCTTGAAGTGCTTCAACTGCTGAGGACTCGTACTCGGCCACGAGTGCCGCATCTTCATCACCATCTTGGAACATCTGCTCAACAAAGTCCTCCTCCGTGAAGTCCTGAGGCACATCCTCCTGGACATTCAGTGCTGTTGCATCATATGTCTTTCCCTTTGCGCGCTTCTGGCCCAAAAGATCATGGAAGAAACCAGCACCTAGCATTCGGATGGCTTGGGACACACGGGACATGGTGAGCGTCCCTCCGTCATGCACATCAGCCTCGACCAGCGCCCTCTTCTTATCTTCACTGCTCAAAGAAGAACCACGCAGCACAATGTACGCTTGCAATTGTGACAAATCCATGCGCTTGGACAGTAATTCCGACCAGAACACGTCGGCTCGGGCTAGGTAGGAATCATTGCTTTCATCACCTCGTTGAACACAGCGGAACAGGGCGCGCTCTGCGCTCTCATACTTTTGCTCCAGAGTGACTTTCCCCCAGTGTCCTCCAAGGAGGGCAATCAGCTTCTTCACCTGGGACTTGTCGTCAGATCCCAGGAGTTCCGCCTTGTGGAGGCTCAACTTCTGAAAAGCCGTTCGGGTAGTGGCCAAAATCAACCTGGTGATGAGCTCCTGGATTTTGCCGGGTGGCCAAACTTCAACAAGCAGCTCAACTTTGTTTGTATATTGTTCCAAATCATCCTTGGCAGGGTCAAAACTAGGGACGAGCGATGCCAGCTGTGTGGGTACCAAACTAGTACTCTCTGTCACTGAACTCGCGGCAGTCTCTGTCGCCATGGATCCCAAAGGTCGCTGGAGCCGCCCAACAAGCTGGGGGGCTCCGCTACCAATGTGAAATGGGTTTCACACTGGCAGCCAAAACTTCTCCAACACCAAGGCCTCTCCCAGAGGCAAATCCTCACCCAACGCGCCCAGCGCCGCAGTGATTGTTTTTCCACCAGCCTGCTTCTAGGTGTTCTGTCTCCTAGTTCGAATCGCAGTGACCGCACTGCAATGGCGTGTCCTCACGCCTGGGCTCAAGACGACATGGCCTCTTCCCTTCCCACCCACGGCCTCGTGCCAAAGGCTATGGGTGATCTCACATGCAAGCACCTGTGGTGTATCGACGGTTGCAAAATCACAATACAGTATACGATGTGTATGGTGATATTTGTAGTCTTCTTCGGATTCTGTGAGCCTGACAAGAAGACTGGTCTTAACAAGGTTGGTCTCTAGCTGCTAGAGGTCAGGTGTCTTGTACAACCCGCGCACAAGAAAACACATTCTTACAACATCTTACAACATTGATTGCACATTGGAGCTGTATCTCCGGCCTCGTGCCAGCTGTCGGCTGGTGTAGTTCGTCTCGTCGTCGCTCAGAGACTGCCAACAAGCGCAAGGTAACACTTACCCCAAAACGTCTTGTCTTGAAGCAGACCAGGTAGCTATCCTATGACTTTAAGTAGCGATCAGGTCACTGGAGGTGCTGGCTGCTTGTGAAAGACGGTTCCAACTCCAACTACACAGTTCCAGCACCTCATCACGCTGCGCCGGGGCCATAGGTGTTGCGGGAGGGTCTCAAGAGCAAACCCTTGCGAAAGCAAACGGGTTTGCTTGTCGCGTTGCAGCGACCAGAAACAGCACAAGTGCCAGACCGGTCGTCTTGCCTCACGTTTTGCTGTGGAACAGCGGCTACAGCGTAGCCACCGCTCTAATTTCGACCTGCATTCTGCAAGCAGGCGCAATGTTTTCAAGTGGAGGTGTTTAACTGTCAAATTTAACACTTGCATCTGTGAATCCAGCAGAAATCGCTTCCACAGTGACGCGATGGAGCACTAACGCTTTCCAGCTTGCTTCTAACTTGGTCTTGCTACAATTGTCTGCATGTGAGTATGAATTTCTAGATGAACTACCCCCACCCACACCCAAAAACAGCCTTGCTACATCTAGATGTTAAATAACTTTTCAGCCTTTGCTCTAACCCATCTAGCAAAAAGCATCTTCAGTCTGCATAGACTCTAAGTCTGCACTAGCAGCATTGTAAGTACATACCTGGAGACTGAATATGTACGTGTCATGTGCGTGAGATTGGCTGGAGCCCAAAAGAAAAGGAACCGAGCACGTCTCTGGAGGAATTGCTGCTGAAGTGGAAATCCATGTCGGATATGTGTTCAGTGTTGGTTCTTCCATGCTATGCCTTCACAAAAAAAACAACAGTTTCGATGCAAAGGGACACCTTTATGTCCACACTACCAAAGACCTTCCAGCTATGTCATGTTTTGAATGTTCCACAAGTTATAGACCCAAGAACCTTGCAAAGTCTGTCTGCCTGTAATCGGATCAGAACATGGTATTTAAGCAAGACAGGAGTGCTCCTTCTTTTGTCTTCGCGTACGCGTACATCTCGCAGAACCGCCACACATGTTCGTACATCAGCTACGCATGTGGACAAATGTCAAAGGTATGGGATCACCATACTTGTGCCCTGGCACCATTGCCAAAAAGGAATGGACATGGATGGAAATGGTGGGTTTGCGCATGCTGTGGAGAGGCACCTTCTTTCGGGGCATAATATTTGTCAGAGGCTTTCGAAGTCCGAGGATGCACATAGACTTGACTGGCAGGATCGAAAGAGAAACCACCGTCTGCGTACAGCCAGTCAGCGACCGGTCAGCTTTCTGCAACGTGGCTCACATTTGCAGGCCTTTTTCCGCGATTGGTGAGTTGCAAAGGACGGAATGCAAGGACGGAACCTGTAGAGATTGGTACGAGAAAACACTTTTGGAGAATCAGAGAGTCGCTTCTCTTTGCAATTTCTTCCCATGGTTTGCTGATTGCTGTGCTTGTATTGTATATATATATATATCGAGCATCTCAGCTCCGTCCATAGTGTGAGATTTGGTGTGTGAATGGCAAAGCTTTGGGCCGAGTGGCTTTGTGTACTCCATCTTTGCCGGAAGAACAATAACTCGCTCTATCTCGCTCTCCGTTCTGCAAAGGTGACCAGCTGCAACAAAATTCAATCACACTCTTCTAAAGCCGAAACTATGCCTGCTTTGGCAGTTTGACCGTGATGGCGCACACACCTCCGCCGCCTGGACTTCTGCACCCTTCGTTCCCTAATCGAGCCAAAGAGATCCCATTGAGATTGATGCTCGCAGGAGAAAATGCGTGGCTGGGTTGATTTGGAGTAAGATACAAGCTGCGCACGCAGTTTCCATGGAAAAAGTTCAGACTCAAATCTGGCGAGACTTGGTTTCTGCGCGCACGTAACATGGCAGACATCCAAAACCATGTTCGAAGTGCGTGAATGCACAAAGATAGGACTGGGGAGTCTGTCGACCGGCTTGGATTGAAAAACACGGACGACGAGCGAGGCATCTGAAAGCCAAGACCAAATTCTTGAAGACGGCCAAATGTCTAGCCCCAGGGCTACTTCTGCTTCAACAGTATCAGAGAATGCTTGACACTAAGCTTGATGCACAGTGGCCGGGCTGGTTTGCTTGGTGGCTTATGGGAAGTTGTGACAACTCTTCGACTGTCATCCACGGTAACAACTAAGCTATGCTGAGGTTCTGACACTGCAATAGGAATATGTTTGACTAAGGTCCAGAAAAATAACTACATGCAAAGCTTAAATCCTCTTGAATCTTAGTTTGATCAATCTCTTGTTCAAATTTGCCCAATTGATCTGTCAGTTCCAGAGGTTGTGCTGGCCAGCGATGAGAGTTTGTCAGCTCTTGAGCTGAGAATGATCCGATCCAAAATGAGATGCATCTGGCTGGGTTGATGGTTTTACAGCGTCCAGAAAAGAAGCAAACAGTAAACGCTGACCTTCTGTGAAAGACCTTGGATGCCCCCGACCAAATTTGTGCAGTCCTTGCCTTCACATCATTGTAAAAGAAACACACAGCAGCGCCCCGAATGCGTTGAATTGACAAGGTCTAGTTGGTGAGCAAGATTGAAGATGCTGACCTTCTGTGACACCGGGGACGCAGTGTGCCTCTTAAAGTTGACAGGCTGGCAAGCCATCCCAGCATAGGGATCATATCTGCCAATTACGCAACCACTTGACTCATGACCTTTTTATGAACATTTACAAATACATTTGCAAATGAGAAGCCCGAGAAATCAGGTCGTGGGCCCTTTCCATTCCGGGACCGCAGTGCTGGCACATTTGGCAATTGGCACGTCAAACATAGTGGTGGAGCCGCATGGCCCCGTTGTTGAAAGCACTACACTACACCAACTGCGCAGAGTTCGAGTTTTTGCTTAGTGCGCTGCGGGCTGACACAAAGGTCTTCAATACAGCAATTGATTGACGAAGAATTGAAAAGGCCATTTGTGAAGGTCTGAACATTGTCAGGGCTTGGTGCACGCACACACTCACACACAAGTCACAAGCTAGCAAAACAGATCTTAGAAACAATCACACGAGCTACTTGGCTTGTTGTAACAACTGTCTGGGTTATGCTCCAGGTGCGACATTCCCGCACAGATGTGCGTAGCCCCCAGAGTATGCTCAAGTCAATTTCTTTTGGACAATCCTCACCAAAAATGCTCGCCATGGACCATATCTTCTGGGCGTTCGTTCCGACCATAGCTTCTGCCTACAACGCTCCCTTTGTCCGGCCTTCAAGCCCGACTCCTCCAGCAATTGAGCACACCTTTCATCTGACGGCCGAGAACGCCATGGTCAAAATGCTGGCCTCCTGGTTGTCTCATGCTTTTGGCCGATCGTGGCTCTTGGTTTTGAGGAATCAAGTGGGATCCGCATGTTCAATGTTCAGCCGAGAAACCATGCCTCCCAACTCCCTCTTTTTCACATGCGCCCACAATCCCAGAAGCCGAGCAAGAAACAATGTGGATCGGACACATTTCACCAGGCCTTAGGGCACACCGAAGAACCGACCGTCACGACCCACGACGGGCGAGGCATCTGAAAGCCAAGACCAAATTCTTGAAGACGGCCAAATGTCTAGCCCCAGGGCTACTTCTGCTTCAACAGTATCAGAGAATGCTTGACACTAAGCTTGATGCACAGTGGCCGGGCTGGTTTGCTTGGTGGCTTATGGGAAGTTGTGACAACTCTTCGACTGTTATCCACGGAAACGACGAAGCTATGCTGAGGTTCTGACACTGCAATAGGAATATGTTTGACTAAGGTCCAGACAAATAACTACATGCAAAGCTTAAATCCTCTTGAATCTTAGTTTGATCAATCTCTTGTTCAAATTTGCCCAATTGATCTGTCAGTTCCAGAGGTTGTGCTGGCCAGCGATGAGAGTTTGTCAGCTCTTGAGCTGAGAAGGATCCGATCCAAAATGAGATGCAATCTGGCTGGATTGATGGCTTTATAAAAGAAACACACAGCAGCGCCCCGAATGCGTTGAATTGACAAGGTCTGGGGGCATGTGATGTCTGGAATTTGCAGAACCAATTTCCGCAGGGGAAAACTGCTTTGCGGACGATCTGCCTCTATTTTTGGGGTGAAGTGTTTAATAAAGCACTGCCATTACTGGGACTGTGATCAAGATTAAAGAACCGTTCAATACCTACACCCGAATCATGGTACCTTTCGCACTAGCGTGGAACCACGGCACCTCTGTCCTTCGACTTCTTTCTCCGCCTTCGCCTCATCATGAGATCCCCATGGATCTCAGTCCAATCAGACCTTTCATGATCCCTCCATGTCTTGCACAACTCAATCATTGGTCGAGTATGTTGCGAAGTATGCATGTGCCAATGATGTGAGCTGTGTGTTCATGGGGGTTGAAAAATGCCGGGCTGTGTAGAATTTGCGTGGCTTGGCCCGGCAAAGGCAAGACAGGTGCTTAAACTGAATGAACTTGAACTTCGGTCTTCTTTGCAAACAATTACGGAGGTGTGCTACCTCTCTATGTGCTCAGCCAAATGGAATCACGCTTTTTGCTGCTAGACTCTAGACGTTTCACATCGTTTCGATGTTTCCACAGGATGAGACTGACTTGGCGAAAACCGAAGGCCAGTTGGATCCCCTTTTTCGAAGCAGTCTGCTCTGTGTTTCATGGCCACTCCGGACACGGCTTGACTCTCGGGTCCGTCGAGAGTCTCCACCAAGTTCGGGCCAAGGAGATCCCATTGCGATTGATCCTCGCAGGAGATCCCATTGCGTGCTGGATTGATTTGGAGCAAACTACACGCTGCGCACGCAGTTTCCATGGAAAAAAGTTCACACTCAAATCTGGCAAGACTTGGTTTCTGCGCACACGTGCATCACCATGTTCGGGGGTGCAAGAATCAAATCTGAGAGTTCACTGGTTTGGGCTATCCAAGGATCTCTCAGGTGCAGTGTCTGGCAGCAAAGTTGGCCAATTGCATGTGATGCTGTTCAAACCTAGCTGCAGTATGGGTACTTCTGAGTGCAACCCAACAATCCCTACAGTGGCACTCAGTGGAGTTGATTGGATACAATGATGAGCCTCGTGGCTTCAGGGTCAATGTCGGTATGCATACAAATATTTGACGACGTCTCACAATTTAACACAAACCATGCTCAAAGTGCGCAGAACGTCCGGACTGGGGAGGGGGAGCCTGTCGACCACCTTCGTGGAACCGTGTTGACAAACGAGGTAGAAAGCACAAACATGCACCAACCAAATGTTTGGAAAGGTCCAAATGCCTGGCCCCAGGGCTACATCTGAAAAAAATGTGACGCCGCAGAATCTTTGTCACTAAGCTTGACACTGGTGGCAAACGTTCACTGCCGAAACATGCTCGAACCATCGTGCCCTTGGACAACTCAACTCACCAACAAAACCTAAGATTGACACTGCACTTCTTAAGTCTTAATTGTAAACTCTCAAAACCATCATGGCACTGGGTGCCACCTATGTCAAGATCTGGTCTGTGGTGTCAAAGGCTTTTTTCAAGTATATAAGAACACTGGATAGTTAGGCCGCGCCTGTGTGGGAAATACGCAGGCTGACTGAGGAAGCGTGGAGGGCGCAAGCAAAAACCCAAGCAAATGCGGACTTCGCGCCGCAAATACCAGCTGAGCAAATGCACGAACAAATGCCATAGTTAGAGGCTGCCTGAAGGCTGCCAAATGAAGAAAGCTTCGACAGGCAACTGCCTCATCAAGGGATGATGTCACTGCAGTATCAAGGCTTTATAGCTTCAGAATGAAGAAATGCGTTTTGGATGCGCTGGAAAGCTTCAAGCGACGGTTCACGGGCAAACAGCAAAGCCTTGTCCACGTCACTGCCTAGTCTACTCTGAGTCCCTACTGGCCTTCGAGGTCTTCAATAAATTGCGACGCCCAATCTGTCAATCTGCAACCCGTGGGATCGATTCAGGGTTTTATAAACTTGATGTGGACCAACACCAGGATTTGGTGAGTGTGTCATCACGCGTTCAGGTTTTGTATGTTATCGCCTTTTTGCGGGCATGTTATCCTGATTCAATTTAATCAAAGCTTAAACACCCTGCGCTTTGAAATTCTGCGTCCATCTGAGCGATGATCAGAACCCTTTGCACTGAAACTGGTATCGTTTTCCAAGGTTTGTGCAAAAACTCTGAGCATCTTTGCCTGTCTAGTCTTCCGTTGATCTTGACAGTACCTCACGTCACCAGGAGCCAAAACAGAATGAGACGGCTGGTTTGCTTGGTGGCTTATGGGAAGTTGGGACAACTCTTCGACTGTTATCCACGGAAACGACGAAGCTATGCTGAGGTTCTGACACTGCAATAGGAATATGTTTGACTAAGGTCCAGAGAAATAACTAGATGCAAAGCTTAAATCATCTCGAATCTTAGTTTGATCAATCTCTTGTTCAAATTTGCCCAATTGATCTGTCAGTTCCAGAGGTTGTGCTGGCCAGCGATGAGAGTTTGTCAGCTCTTGAGCTGAGAATGATCCGATCCAAAATGAGATGCATCTGGGTGGATTGATGGTTTTACAGCGCCCAGAAAAGAAGCAAACAGTTAAACGCTTACCTTCTGTGAAAGACCTTGGATGCCCCCGACCAAATTTGTGCAGTCCTTGCCTTCACATCATTGAATGTTGGTCTTTGTTCCCCACTGCAACTGAGCGGACTCGACACTTCTGTAAGCTGCTGCCACTTCTGCAAGTGCATCATCATTTTCCATGTTCATCACGCTATCATCCTTGGTGTGGTGCTATCGTTTTTCAAGCAACATATGCATTTTATTGCATTTTGAGCTCCCATGGCCACTCACGGACCACCTATCACATTCACTAATTTTGACCTCTCGAAGGCGAATGACTCATGGATTGTTTTCTCCCCGCTTGATAAAGCTTTCTTGGAGGTATCCTATTTTACAAATCGAGTAATCCCCTTGCGATTGCCAAGCGGGCACGATTTGTTGGCGCAGGTGCTCCCCATAAACATCCTGCAAATGCTAAGAAATCTGCCCGCGCCGAAGGTGCCGAGGCGTTTTTATGAGGCACGCATTGTACCGCAAGTACCGCAAGTACTATTAGCTTTAGCTAGGGGGGGGCCATTTTCGCTCTAGAATCCTGTGTTTTTTCACGTTTTTGGAACCGGCTTAAAGTGCTGGAAGATAATTTCGTGCTAATTTTTGCTATCTTGAAGCCCTTAGTGATGCAAGAAATGCAATTTTCTGCTTTGCATCATCTGCATAGCTCCCATATGGTCGAACATAACCCCAGAAGTCACTATCTCAAGTATGCTTCGCCGAGATAGGTACTTGAACGTCGTAAACATGGCCCAACGAAGGCCCAAAAGGGACTGGAATAGAGTGAAGATATTGCATAACATAGCCCTAGAAGTCACTATCTAAAGGACGTGTCTGCGAGATAGGAACTTGAACGTCGTAAACTGGAATAAAAAAAACCTAACGTGGCCAAACATAGCTTCCATATTGCCTGACATAGCTTTAGAAGTGATATTTGATATTTGGCTCCACAGGAGCAAAGATAAGCAGAGATCACGTCCAGGAACGGTAACATTTTCGCACGAGCAGAGCGTGCATATGATCGAACATAGCCCCAGAAGTCACTATCTCAAGCATGCTTCTTCGAGATAGGGACTTCAACGTCGTAAACATGGCCCAACGAGGGCTCCAAAGGGACTGGAAAAGCCGTTCCTAGACCTTGTCTCTGCTTATCTCTGCTCCTGTTGAGCCTTATATTTGCAACGTTCCAGTCTTTCTCTCGCAGACTTCTAGAGCTATGATAGGCAATATGGAAGCTATGTTCGGCCACGTTGGGGGGGGCCGAACAGGACATATCTTTACTTTTTTCCGGTCCTGGTTCGGCCATGTTTGCGACGAGTCCCGGTCTCGAGGGAACATGCTTCAGATAGTGACTTCTGGGGCTATGTTCGGCAATATGGAAGCTATGTCGGGCCACGTTAGGAGAACACGTTAGCGTTAATTGACCTTATCTCTGCTTATCTCTGCTCCTGTTGAGCCGAATGTCCGGCCTATCTTGAGCGATCTTGAGCTACCTTGAGAAAAGATACATCAATTTGCGACGTTCAAGTCCCTAGAGCGCAAGAACCCGTTCCAGATCGTGTTCCTTCCTGAAGCTCCCTCACCGCTTACCCGACCCGCAAAATGGCAGCAATCTTTTAACCCCCCAACTACGATTACTTTAAAAAGCATTCGTTGGGCCATGTTAAATCCCTATCTCGAAACATGGAACCTATGCCCGGCCGCGTTGGGGAGGGGGGGGTCACTTCCGGGGCTATATTCGGTGGACATATTGGCCCCTTCCATGCGGCGCGGGCGGTTACCGTCGCGAAGCGACGTGAATAGGTTCGATGTGGTTCAACATCTTGCATCATCCAAAGACTATGGTTGCGACCCAGGCACAGTCAGCACAGTCCGCGGCTTATTGAAAATTCTGGCTGGCTGCTTGGGCTAAGGCGCAAACTGAAACTGTGTCGAACTTACCACGCAACAACCAGAAACTATGGTTGCAAGCCAGCAAAACTGTTTGACTTGTGTGCTCCGGTAAGCAATGCGCAATGCGCACTCTTGTTGGTGGTGCTAAACCAACTGCTCTTGAAGGTGTCCTATTTTACAAATCCACTAATCCCCTGGCAATTGCCAAATAGGCACCATTTTGAAGGGCAAGTGCTCACCATGGAATTCTTGCAAATGCTAGGAAATTGGTTCAACATCTTGCACAATTCTGCAGAGTCCAGGGACTATGGTTGCAAGCCAGCCAAATTGCTGCACTTTCTGGGGTCCTGCTATGGTCCCTGCTCAGCTGCAAGAGCAAGTCTTTCCAATTTTGCTTCTTCCGCTGCAGTTGGCTTGGCAGCTGCTTGCGCACCAAAGCCTGGTGTCCCCTGTGCTTCCGGGACTAATCAAGTGTCCGTTACTTCCCTGTTTGGGGCGCGAAAGTTGAAGTTGGGAAACAGAACATGAGTGGGGGTGCGTGCGCAGCTTCAATGCTTGCAAGCTTTACAGTACCAACTCTTTACAATCACGCGCGCTCACGAATCCTCCGTGAAACGTGGATTGAGCGTGTTGCCCGACCACAGGTCAAAGCAACGAGAGTTTCCCCTATGCAAGAAAGAGAATCTAGAAATCACACACACAGAGTCGCCATGACTCAATCTCACGGCCAGCGCCAAGAGCGAAGGCCTTTGCAAGTTGAACTCGTTCCGAGTCAGTCATCCAGGCTGTAGCTTGGTCAATACAGCCTTGTGGTAGAACTCTTTACATTGGCAATTATTGGTGTGTTCTGCCTGTAAATATAGGCAGTTGCCATCAATGTGTATCTTTTGGCGCAATTGGTTGTTCCTCGGATCAGTTGCCTGGCAGGTCCTGAGATCCTGTCCTGTGAGTCGCCCAGCAACAACAACAAGATCATCATTATGCCTTATGATGCTGAAATGAAACGCCGCCCATTGCAAATGTTCTCCATCTCTGGCAAGCCAAAGGCATTTTCACCTTTTGCTTCCGAAGCAACTTGCGCTACCCTAGATGAGAGACACCGAACACAAATCTCCGCGGTAAGCGTAGTAAGCGCCGGCGGAATCGGTGAAAGCTTCACACTTGGTCCGGCTTGCAGTCCAGGACGGTCCAACATATTTGCAGTTTGGGGAATCTCCCGCTTGCACTGCTTCCTTCTCAATTTGCGCCTGGAACGTCTCGAGCACTGGGCGCAAGGTTTACAAAGTGGAGGAGCGCTCTCTTGTTCTTGACACGCCAGCAAGTGGAGCTTCTTCTTGATGAACATCACAAATTCATTTAACATCTCATAACCTCTGAGAGAAATGTGTTCAGGTGCTCAATCGGTCCTTCATAAACAAACCACAAACAGGTCTGCATGCAACATCCAGGATGCGGCGGATTCGGCATCTCCAAGGGGTTCATTTGGATGTTTGCCACCTAAGAAATCAAATCGGGCAATATTCATCACGGGGATGCGAATGCGTCGTTGTCCAGCCAAGGAGCTGGCACACTTTAACAACTTTACCGAGCTGGCATATGGGTTCCCATCATTGCGCAGCCTTTGATTTCTAAGAAACCATGCAACTTGGCAATGGCGAGTTGGTGGTCTTAGCCTTAGACATCCACACCCTTTTGCGCCAAGATCCACGATGGCCATCTATAGAATCAATTCATCTACCGGCACAGTTGCTCTAGTGCAAAACATGTTTCAGAAATCCTCGAAAACCATGGGGTCGACGCCTTTACTGATGGCTTTACGCCGCTAGAATAGAGCGGCGTCCATTGCGAACGTTCTCCATCTCTGGCATGCCAAAGGCCGTTTCACTCCTTGTTTCCAAAGCAACATGTTCCACAAAGATGAGAGAGGCACAGTACGGCGAATATACTAAATTTCAGCAAGTGAACGTCGGTCCAGCACATTTCCTCCAGTCTGGGGAATCTCCCACTTAAGTTGTTTCCTTCTCAATTTGCACCTGGAACGTCTCGAGCACAGGACGCAAGGCTTACAAGGTGGAGGATGGTGGAGTTTCTTCTTGATGAACGTCACAAATTCATCTCAAATCTCACGGCCCCTGCGCGTGGCGACGCAGACGGAAGGATGTAGAAGTTAGTAAGAGGTGTATAAGTACAGTGGAAAGTCTAATGAGAGTTTTATAGTTGCATGTGCATGTGTGCTACAAGATGCTACAAGTACACGCGCAGACGCACGTTGCTATGGATGTAGTAGGCTGAGACCCTTGGACACGGCCCATGCAATCATGCCGCCAGCGACACGCCGAACTTACACCAGCGCGCCCCCAATGGCGCGGACTCACGCAAACGCACTTTCCACCGTGGCCGCGCTAAACCGCATGGCACAGCGACATCACAGGCGGAATTTGGGCACACAGCGCGCAAACAGACTAGATACAACAATGTAACATTAAGCGTCGCGGGCGCCGCCTGTCATCCCGCTCCCCAGCGACACGAAGAATTTACACCAGCATGTTTTCCCTCCCCCAATGGCACAGACTCACGCAAACAAACTTTCCACCGCGGCCGCGCAAAACTGTACGGCACAGCGACATCACAGACGAAATTTGGCAACACGGTGCGCAACAGACTAGATCACGGGTGGGCGCCGCCAAGCGCCCAGCTGCTTCCCGCGCCGCACTACCAAGTGGCCAGTTCTGACGCCGCAGCTCCCAGATGCTTCTTCCCGCAATCTGCTTGCACTACCAAATCCCATTTCGGCAACAGTTACACACTTTGGCAACCTCCACCTTCCTTTTCGGCAACAGTTACACACCTTGGGACCTCCGTTTTCGACGATAGTTACACGCTTTGGCAGCCTCCACCCCCGTCTTCGACGGCAGTTAGACACTTTCGCAACCTCCACCTCTGCTTTGGACAAAGTTACACTCTCGCAACTTCCAGCTTCCGACGCCGTTTGCGACGACAGTTGCACACCAAATTTGCATCTCGCCTCGCTTCTGGGCCAATTTT
The DNA here is from genome assembly GCA_964035705.1 of Porites rus. Lineage (NCBI taxonomy): Eukaryota > Metazoa > Cnidaria > Anthozoa > Scleractinia > Poritidae > Porites > Porites rus. The sequence continues at coordinate 84,753 of CAXIVM010000714.1, read as the reverse complement.
CACAGAGGGTTCACGGCGCTCGCGCAAAGTTGGCATTTCGCCTCACGCTTGAGCGCTTGACACGCACGATCTCCGCAGAGGGCTGCCTCGAGCCAAACAGAACTCGCATTTCGCCACACGTTTGAGCACTCGACGCGCATGATCTCCGCAGAGTCGAGGGTTGCCTCCAGCCAAACCAGGATTCGCATTTCACAACACGTTTGAGCACGCGACACGCGCGAGATCGCAGAGGATTCATCCGGCACAGCCGGACCTCGCATATCACCTCATGTTTGAGCGCTTGACACGCACATTCTCCTGCAGAGGGTTGCCTCAAGCCAAACATGAACTCGCATTTCGCCGCACGTTTGCGCACTCGACGCGCATGATCTCTGCAGAGTCGAGGGTTGCCTCCAGCCAAACCAGGATGCGCATTTCACCACACGTTTGAGAACGTGACACGCACGAGATCGCACAGGATTCATCTGGCACAGCCGGACCTCGCATATCACCTCATGTTTGAGCGCTTGACACGCAAATTCTCCTGCAGAG
>CAXIVM010000714.1:57892-84022 GCA_964035705.1 Porites rus | reverse complement strand
CTCTTTTTTCAACAAAGGGATTGCCAGCTCAGTCAAGTCCTCGATGGCCCCACACGCAGTCCTCAACAACTGCACAACAGTATCCTCCTGGTTCCGTAAGAACCCGCCGGCCCGGAAGATGTTCTGGATCCGGCACAGGGTGCGACACCCCGAGCAAATGTTCGGCCTTCCTTGCCAGAAGTGACAAGCCGTGCAGCTCATGCACAGCCCAGCAAGCTTCAAAAGCCGAAACACTGCGGGATCAAAACATGAACGTGCATCTTATAAACCGGGGGCGTTTGTACATATCGAGCATCTCAGCTCCGTCCATAGTGTGAGATTTGGTGTGTGAATGGCAAAGCTTTGGGCCGAGTGGCTTTGTGTACTCCATCTTTGCCGGAAGAACAATAACTCGCTCTATCTCGCTCTCCGTTCCGCAAAGGTGACCAGCTGCAACAAAATTCAATCACACTCTTCTAAAGCCGAAACTATGCCTGCTTTGGCAGTTTGACCGTGATGGCGCACACACCTCCGCCGCCTGGACTTCTGCACCCTTCGTTCCCTAATCGAGCCAAACAGATCCCATTGAGATTGATGCTCGCAGGAGAAAATGCGTGGCTGGGTTGATTTGGAGTAAGATACAAGCTGCGCACGCAGTTTCCATGGAAAAAGTTCAGACTCAAATCTGGCGAGACTTGGTTTCTGCGCGCACGTAACATGGCAGACATCCAAAACCATGTTCGAAGTGCGTGAATGCACAAAGATAGGACTGGGGAGTCTGTCGACCGGCTTGGATTGAAAAACACGGACGACGAGCGAGGCATCTGAAAGCCAAGACCAAATTCTTGAAGACGGCCAAATGTCTAGCCCCAGGGCTACTTCTGCTTCAACAGTATCAGAGAATGCTTGACACTAAGCTTGATGCACAGTGGCCGGGCTGGTTTGCTTGGTGGCTTATGGGATGTTGTGACAACTCTTCGACTGTCATCCACGGTAACGACTAAGCTATGCTGAGGTTCTGACACTGCAATAGGAATATGTTTGACTAAGGTCCAGAAAAATAACTAGATGCAAAGCTTAAATCCTCTTGAATCTTAGTTTGATCAATCTCTTGTTCAAATTTGCCCAATTGATCTGTCAGTTCCAGAGGTTGTGCTGGCCAGCGATGAGAGTTTGTCAGCTCTTGGCTGGGTTGATGGTTTTACAGCGTCCAGAAAAGAAGCAAACAGTAAACGCTGACCTTCTGTGAAAGACCTTGGATGCCCCCGACCAAATTTGTGCAGTCCTTGCCTTCACATCATTGAATGTTGGTCTTTGTTCCCCACTGCAACTGAGTGGACTCGACACTTCTGTAAGCTGCTGCCACTTCTGCAAGTGCATCATCATTTTCCATGTTCATCATGCTATCATCCTTGGTGTGTGTTATCGTTTTTCAAGCAACATATGCATTTTGAGCTCCCATGGCCACTCACGGACCACCTATCACCACTAATTTTGACCCTAGCCCATAAGGTCTCGAAGGCGAATGACTCATGGATTGCTTTCTCCGCGCTTCATAAAGCTTTCTCGGAGGTGTCCTATTTTACAAATCGAGTAATCCCCGTGCGATTGCCAAGCGGGCACGATTTGTTTGTGCAGGTCTTCCCCATAAACATCCTGCAAATGCTAAGAAATAGGTTTGATGTGGTTCAACATCTTGCATCATCCAAAGACTGTGGTTGTGACCAGCCAAATTGCTGTACTTTGATTGGCAGGCGATGTCACCATCTTGCACAGTCATCACAGTCCGCGGCTTATTGAAAATTCTGGCTGGCTGCTTGGGCAAAGGCGCAAACTGAAACTGTGTCGAACTTACCGCGCAACAACCAGGGACAACTCTTCGACTGTCATCCACGGTAACGACTAAGCTATGCTGAGGTTCTGACACTGCAATAGGAATATGTTTGACTAAGGTCCAGAAAAATAACTAGATGCAAAAGCTTAAATCCTCTTGAATCTTAGTTTGATCAATCTCTTGTTCAAATTTGCCCAATTGATCTGTCAGTTCCAGAGGTTGTGCTGGCCAGCGATGAGAGTTTGTCAGCTCTTGAGCTGAGAATGATCCGAGATGCATCTGGCTGGGTTGATGGTTTTACAGCGTCCAGAAAAGAAGCAAACAGTAAACGCTGACCTTCTGTGAAAGACCTTGGGCCGAGAACGCCATGGTCAAAATGCTGGCCTCCTGGTTGTCTCATGCTTTTGGCCGATCGTGGCTCTTGGTTTTGAGGAATCAAGTGGGATCCGCATGTTCAATGTTCAGCCGAGAAACCATGCCTCCCAACTTCCTCTTTTTCACATGCGCCCACAATCCCAGAAGCCGAGCAAGAAACAATGTGGATCGGACACATTTCACCAGGCCTTAGGGCATACCGAAGAAACCGACCGTCACGACCCACGACGGGCGAGGCATGTGAAAGCCAAGACCAAATTCTTGAAGACGGCCAAATGTCTAGCCCCAGGGCTACTTCTGCTTCAACAGTATCAGAGAATGCTTGACACTAAGCTTGATGCACAGTGGCCGGGCTGGTTTGCTTGGTGGCTTATGGGAAGTTGTGACAACTCTTCGACTGTTATCCACGGAAACGACGAAGCTATGCTGAGGTTCTGACACTGCAATAGGAATATGTTTGACTAAGGTCCAGAAAAATAACTAGATGCAAAGCTTAAATCCTCTTGAATCTTAGTTTGATCAATCTCTTGTTCAAATTTGCCCAATTGATCTGTCAGTTCCAGAGGTTGTGCTGGCCAGCGATGAGAGTTTGTCAGCTCTTGAGCTGAGAATGATCCGATCCAAAATGAGATGCAATCTGGCTGGATTGATGGCTTTATAAAAGAAACACACAGCAGCGCCCCGAATGCGTTGAATTGACAAGGTCTGGGGGCATGTGATGTCTGGAATTTGCAGAACCAATTTCCGCAGGGGAAAACTGCTTTGCGGACGATCTGCCTCTATTTTTGGGGTGAAGTGTTTAATAAAGCACTGCCATTACTGGGACTGTGATCAAGATTAAAGAACCGTTCAATACCTACACCGAATCATGGTACCTTTCGCACTAGCGTGGAACCACGGCACCTCTGTCCTTCGACTTCTTTCTCCGCCTTCGCCTCATCATGAGATCCCCATGGATCTCAGTCCAATCAGACCTTTCATGATCCCTCCATGTCTTGCACAACTCAATCATTGGTCGAGTATGTTGCGAAGTATGCATGTGCCAATGATGTGAGCTGTGTGTTCATGGGGGTTGAAAAATGCCGGGCTGTGTAGAATTTGCGTGGCTTGGCCCGGCAAAGGCAAGACAGGTGCTTAAACTGAACGAACTTGAACTTCGGTCTTCTTTGCAAACAATTACGGAGGTGTGCTACCTCTCTATGTGCTCAGCCAAATGGAATCACGCTTCTTGCTGCTAGACTCTAGACGTTTCACATCGTTTCGATGTTTCCACAGGATGAGACTGACTTGGTGAACACCGAGGGCCAGTTGGATCCCCTTTTTCGAAGCAGTCTGCTCTGTGTTTCATGGCCACTCCGGACACGGCTTGACTCTCGGGTCTCTCGACGAGTCTCCACCAAGTTCGGGCCAAGGAGATCCCATTGCGATTGATCCTCGCAGGAGATCCCATTGCGTGCTGGATTGATTTGGAGCAAACTACACGCTGCGCGCGCAGTTTCCATGGAAAAAAGTTCACACTCAAATCTGGCAAGACTTGGTTTCTGCGCACACGTGCGTCACCATGTTCGGAGGTGCAAGAATCAAATCTGAGAGTTCACTGGTTTGGGCTATCCAAGGATCTCTCAGGTGCAGTGTCTGGCAGCAAAGTTGGCCAATTGCATGTGATGCTGTTCAAACCTAGTGGCCCTAGCTGCAGTATGGGTACTTCTGAGTGCAACCCAACAATCCCTACAGTGGCACTCAGTGGAGTTGATTGGATACAATGATGAGCCTCGTGGCTTCAGGGTCAATGTCGGTATGCATACAAATATTTGATGACGTCTCACAATTGAACACAAACCATGCTCAAAGCGCGCAGAACGTCCGGACTGGGGAGGGGGAGCCTGTCGACCACCTTCGTGGAACCGTGTTGACAAACGAGGTAGAAAGCACAAACATGCACCAACCAAATGTTTGGAAAGGTCCAAATGCCTGGCCCCAGGGCTACATCTGAAAAAAATGTGATGCCGCAGAATCTTTGTCACTAAGCTTGACACTGCACTTCTTAAGTCTTAATTGTAAACTCTCAAAACCATCATGGCACTGGGTGCCACCTATGTCAAGATCTGGTCTGTGGTGTCAAAGGCTTTTTTCAAGTATATAAGAACACTGGATAATTAGGCCGCGCCTGTGTGGGAAATACGCAGGCTGACTGAGGAAGTTGAGGGCGCAAGCAAAAACCCAAGCAAATGCGGACTTCGCGGAACGGCAGTGGGTGTGCGTGAGCTTCAGTGAGCTTGCCGCATGCCCCCAAAATCTGGCTGTATTTTCTGGGGTAGGTGATGTCAACATCGCACACTGGGTGCGGTCATGAGGTGAGATTGAGACAGGCTATGAAGAGGTGGCGTCTAATTCTAATGGCGAAAAGTGATTCAGTGATACCTTCCTCAACAAAGGGCTGCCATGCTGCAAGTCAAGCCCGTTCGATTCTTGCCTTAATGCTTCTCTGCAACCGGGCTGGCAACCGAAAACGGGACACTCTCAGCCGAGCTTACTATGCAACAGCCAGGGACTATGGTTGGAATCAAGGCAAATGAGCAGCTTCGAAAACCCCTATTACTTTTTTGTATAATCCAGGTTTGCTTTCGCAGAGCTTTCGCGGAGCTTTCGCGGTCTGCATTCTGGCTTTCGCGGAAGGTGTGGTGTTATGTGGGGCTTTCGCGGCGGCTTTCGCGGCGATTCGTTTTCGATTGGGAAATTCGATTGGGATATTGTGCAATAAAGTGATTGATCTATATAAGTTATCCGATATAAGTGTCCTTAGGGTGGTCAAAACTAAACAAATTTCTTTCCGGCAACATCCTGGCACAAGGAGTTGTAGCAGCACCGTTCAAGTATTATTGTTGTCATGAGAAGAGGAGGAAAACTTGCTGAAACTTTTTGCTGGGGCCAGATACCTTTCCCGGATATTTTCGACTTTCGCGGTTCTTTCGCGAGGCTTTCGCGCGGCTTTCGCGGAAATTCGTCTGGGCTTTTCGATTTTCCCCTGAAACACTTGCTCTTCAGTGCTGCTGCTGCTGCTGGCTGGCTGGCTGGCTGGCTGGCCTGCTGCGGCTGCCTGCATAAAGATATGGTCACCCACATAAACAACACGACATGCACAAGAAATTCGACTTTCGCGAAAGCTTTCGCCACGCTGTTCTTCTGGGGTTCTTTCGCGGGGCTTTCGCGAACCTTTCGCGACCTGCGTTTTGGCTTTCGCGAAAGAATGTGAGATTACAGTTTGCATACTTTTCATCATAGAGGTTTTTGAAGCTGCTCAAATGTGTTTTAACCTTGTGTGTAGCGGCGACAGAAAGCATTCCACAGGCATCGATTTCCCCAGATACACTTGCTTCCAATCTTTGCTGACGGACTGTAAAAAAAGAGGCTTTCGGAAATCCTCAAGAACTTCGAGAACCATTATGCCTTATGATGCTGAAATGAAACGCCGCCCATTGCAAATGTTCTCCATCTACTATGGTTGGAATCAAGGCAAATGTGTTTTACCTTGTGTGTAGCGGCGACAGAAAGCATTCCACAGGCATCGATTTCCCCAGATAGACTTGCTTCCAATCTCTGCTGACGGACTGTAAAAAAAGAGGCTTTCGGAAATCCTCGAGAACTTCGAGAACCATTATGCCTTATGATGCTGAAATGAAACGCCGCCCATTGCAAATGTTCTCCATCTACTATGGTTGGAATCAAGGCAAATGTGTTTTACCTTGTGTGTAGCGGCGACAGAAAGCATTCCACAGGCATCGATTTCCCCACATAGACTTGCTTCCAATCTCTGCTGACGGACTGTAAAAAAGAGGCTTTCGGAAATCCTCGAGAACTTCAAGAACCATTATGCCTTATGATGCTGAAATAAAACGCCGCCCATTGCAAATGTTCTCCATCTCTGGCAAGCCAAAGGCATTTTCACCTTTTGCTTCCGAAGCAACTTGCGCTACCCTAGATGAGAGACACCGAACACAAATCTCCGCGGTAAGCGTAGTAAGCGCCGGCGGAATCGGTGAAAGCTTCACACTTGGTCCGGCTTGCAGTCCAGGACGGTCCAACATATTTGCAATTTGGGGAATCTCCCGCTTGTGCTGCTTCCTTCTCAATTTGCGCCTGGAACGTCTCGAGCAATGGGCGCAAGGTTTACAAAGTGGAGGAGCGCTCTCTTGTTCTTGACACGCCAGCAAGTGGAGCTTCTTCTTGATGAACATCACAAATTCATTTAACATCTCATAACCTCTGAGAGAAATGTGTTCAGGTGCTCCTTCGGTCCTTCATAAACAAACCACAAACAGGTCTGCATGCAACATCCAGGATGTGGCGGATTCGGCATCTCCAAGGGGTTCATTTGGATGTTTGCCACCTAAGAAATCAAATCGGGCAATATTCATCACAGGGATGCGAATGCGTCGTTGTCCAGCCAAGGAGCTGGCACACGTTAACAACTTTACCGAGCTGGCATATGGGTTCCCATCATTGCGCAGCCTTTGATTTCTAAGAAACCATGCAACTTGGCAATGGCGAGTTGGTGGTCTTAGCCTTAGACATCCACACCCTTTTGTGCCAAGATCCACGATGGCCATCTATAGAATTCATCTACCGACACAGTTGCTCTAGTACAAAACACGTTTTCAGAAGTCCTCGAAAACCATGGGGTCGACGCCTTTACTGATGGCTTTACGCCGCTAAAATAGAGCGGCGTCCATTGCGAACGTTCTCCATCTCTGGCATTCCAAAGGCCTTTTCACTCCTTGTTTCCAAAGCAACATGCTCCACAAAGATGAGAGAGGCACAGTACGGCGATATATTAAATTTCAGCAGTGAACATCGGGTCCAGCGCATTTCCTCCAGTCTGGGGAATCTCCCACTTAAGTTGCTTCCTTCTCAATTTGCACCTGGAACGTCTCGAGCGCAGGACGCAAGGCTTACAAGGTGGAGGATGGTGGAGTTTCTTCTTGATGAACGTCACAAATTCATCTCAAATCTCACGGCCTCTGCGCGTGGCGACGCAGACGGAAGGATGTAGAAGTTAGTAAGAGGTGTATAAGTACAGTGGAAAGTCTGAGAGTTTTATAGTTGCATGTGCATGTGTGCTACAAGATACTACAAGTACACGTGCAGACGCACGTTGCTATGGATGTAGTAGGATGAGACCCTTGGACACGGCCCAATCATGCCGCCAGCGACACGCCGAACTTGCACCAGCGCGCCCCCAATGGCGCGGACTCACGCAAACGCACTTTCCACCGTGGCCGCGCAAAACCGCATGGCACAGCGACATCACAGGCGGAATTTGGGCACACAGCGTGCAAACAGACTAGATACAACAATGTAACATTAAGCGTCGTGGGCGCCGCCTGTCATCCCGCTCCCCAGAGACACGAAGAATTTACACCAGCATGTTTTCCCTCCCCCAATGGCACAGACTCACGCAAACACACTTTCCACTGCGGCCGCGCAAAACTGTACGGCACAGCGACATCACAGACGAAATTTGGCAACACGGTGCGCAACAGACTAGATACAACAATGTAACATTGATCATGGTGGGCGCCGCCAAGCGCCCAGCTGCTTCCCGCGCCGCACTACCAAGTGGCCAGTTCTGACGCCGCAGCTCCCAGATGCTTCTTCCCGCAATCTATTTGCACTGCCAAATCCCATTTCGGCAACAGTTACAAGTAGTAGTAGTAGTAGTAGTAGTAGTAGTAGTAGTAGTCGTAGTCGTAGTCGTAGTAGTCGTAGTAGTCGTAGTAGTCGTAGTAGTCGTAGTGGTAGTAGTGGTAGTGGCAGGGGTAGGGGTAGTGGTAGTGGTAGTGTAGGAGTAGCAGTAGCAGTAGCAGCAGCAGCAGCAGCAGGGAATAGCAGTATTGTTTGTTTCGTTGGTTCTATTTGTTTCGTTTCGCATTTTCTGTTTTTCTGTCTTGCTTTTGATGGCTTTTGGGCTTGTTGTTTTTGTTTTTGTGGGCTGTTCCCCACAATAAGCTGGGGGGGGTTGGGGGAGGGCGCAGCGCCTCCCCGCAGAAGCATCTGAATACAGGTAGTGCGTGTAGGTCGTGTCGTACTTTCGGATAGCTAAGATGGTGGCATTTGACTTGCAAGGTGTCAGCACCTTCCACCAGAAGCATCCCAAAACAAGTAGTTTGCATGCAGGTCTTGTCATCCTGCGGCTAGCTAAAATGGTGGCGCTTGATCTGAAAAGTGTGTTCTCACATGGTTGCACTTAAACTATCTTTGTTTGGTTATGTCTGATCGGTTGCAAAAACACACAAGCAAAAATGAGCAAAATTAAAAGCAAAACGCAAACACACACAAAGTAACAAGCAAACAACGAGCAACAAGCAACAAGGAATGAACGCATCAAGAAAAGTCACTCCTAGTGTATAAATAGATGAATAATCAAGTAATAAATCCAAAACATATTCCAGTTGTAGTAGAAGCAGTAGTAGCAGCAGTCGCAGCAACAGCAGTGGTCATAGTAGTGGCAGTAGTGGTAGTGGTAGTACATGTTCAAGGGCGTCGAAAACTAGCCGAAAAAAGGTGATGGCAATAAACTATACAATATGTGTGATCGAGATATGACCTGGAGATGAACGACAGAATGCAGTGGATGAATACAAGAAGTATTTGGGAAATATGAAATTTGCCATATATATAATTTGCCCCCTAACAATTGTACCAATTTCAAGGGTGTCAAAAAAAGGTGACTACAACACACGACCTGAAAGATGAACGGTACATGACGGTACTATGCAGTGGATGAACGGTACTGTGCAAGTCTTTCCTTGCGCTGTCTCTCAGAGCAAATGGTGCGGACAGTTGTCGCCGCGAAGCGAGCTGAATACACATGTGTTTGACCATAAAGCGAGGAAACTTATGAAGCTATTACACGCAATGACTTAGGGTTACATTCCAATGATTCCTTGACCGTTCTTTTTGCATATGAGCTGCTTGTAGACCTTGAATATATTCTGCAAATAGACTGGCTTCACTCGAGCGAAGGACCACAGGCTCTCGAGCTCCTCCAAGGTCGATAAAATCTGGCCGCCCAAGTGGAGCCAAATGGGCTGTGAAAAAGAAAGTAGAAAATGGTAGCTTTATTGTTCCTACTTGTATATGTACCCAGAAGTCAAAAAGATCCCAAGAGCACCAAAAGGCTGCAAGCAGCCCTTTTTCCAACGCGCTTTGGTTGATGCTGGGGTCCTCCCCCAGACCCTGTATCTTTTGGTCAGTTTTCAAACTGCCCTGGTCTTCGCCAGGGGGGCATGGGTGTGTCAGGCAGTAGGATTCGCCCTCCACTGCCAAACACCCGATTGTCCCCTGGTCCTCCCAGGGCCAATGGGCACCTGTCAAGGTGCCAGGACAGGGTCGGGAGGACGTCCCACCGGATCCGGTCACGGGATCTTGGGTGGGAGACTAGGAAAAACTCGTCGAGGACAACAGTCTTGTGACAAAAGGAAAAACGAAGAGAGTCTCAGGGCCGGTAACCGGCAATCTAAGGAGAATCCTTCAAAGTCCGGATGAGTCAATTCATCCGCCCAGGTATTGTATTCCCTGGGAACATGATTAGGGGCAATGCTACAGCCCTCACAATGAAGGAAGAGAACCAATTCCATCAGCAGTGCGGCCGAGTATGGTTTCTTGGCCGAGAGGTTGAGTAGGCTGAAGATGTTGCCTGAGTTGTCGCTGCCAACCGGGAGACGAACTCGTCTCGGAAGTTGACCTTGTTGGGCAACCAGGTGCTTGCAAAGAAGTAGGGCGCCCATGAGTTCCAGGGCAGCGATTCGCTTCTGAGGGTTGCCATCCTTGAATGCCCACGGATGTTCATCCGCCGTGATAGCATAGTGGCACCATAGGACCTCGTCCTTGGTGGGGTTCGGGGAGGCCGAGCACCAGCCCCCAACAAAGGCTTCACCAGTCCGAGATGCACTAGCATCGCTGCATCCCCACCAAGGAGACTTCGGCAGAAAGGGTGAGTATTGCTCGAAGGGGTGCTTCAGGAGAGAAGCCAGCATACGGACCACCTTGGGTGGGTGGCCCATAGTCCTGACCGCCATCTTCCAGGCCCAGAGTGGCTGGAGCATCGACTTGGTCAGGGGGCAGCAGGCTGTCGCCCATTGGATCCGGCCCATTGCCCTCTTGATGGCCTTGGCGGACATGATCCCCGTGTGTACTGCCAGGGGGGGTCCTCACCTTGGAAATTAATGTTGAAATGGAATTTTGTTCCATTGGAGCAGACCTCTGAGAGAAGGCCCTCAAATAAGCCAAGAAGAGGGGGGGGGTAGTCGCTAATGATCACTATATAACAATAAATTAAATCCTGTCCCCTGACCCCCCCCCCTCCTCAATAACAACTTTTTAAGTTCATGATTTTTCTCCTGTCTCCTGACCCCCCCCCTCAATAACAACTTTTAAGCTTACATGTTTTATCCCCTGACCCCCCCCTCAATAACAACTTCTATAACTTCTTAATCTTCTTGACGGGAAAAGGCAGGGGGGATTGGTGACAGATTGTGAAAGCTAGCGGGGTGGATGCCTGTCAAATTTGCCGACAATTGATTCAACATTGCCCGAGCGCTTGCAGCTTTTGGGGTTTTGAAGAGTTCCGAGGAAGGCAGCGATGTCAGCTGCAATGTGTTTGCAATGTTCAACTGGCAGGGAAATGTTTGTAATTTATTTCCTCAGGCGTCTTACTTCAAGATAGGTATGATAGGTCACATGGTCAGCCCCCATGGAAAATATTCCAAATTGAGTTTCTTGACTTTTTGAGTCTTTGGTGCTGTGTCTGGAGTGGGGTAGTTGTGTGTGGAAAGGTTTGTTATTTATTTCCTGGGGTGTCATCCTTAAAGATAGGTCATGTCAATGAACATGGTCAGCCCCCATGGACAAAAATTGTTTGACACTTCCCTTTTGGACTTTGTGAATCATTGGTGCTGTGTCTGGACTCGGGGGTGGTGTCTGGAAAGGTTTGTAAATTAATTCCAGGGGTGTCTTCCTTGAAGATAGGTTATGTCAATGAACATGGTCAGCCCCCATGGACAAAATTGTTTTGGCACTTTATGTTTGGACTTTGTGAGTCATTGGGGCTGTTTCTGGGGTCGGGGGTTGTGTTTGGACATGTTTGTAATTTATTTCCTGGGGTGTCATCCTTGAAGATAGGTCATGTCAATGAACATGGTCAGCCCCCATGGAAAAATTGTTTGACACTTCCTTTTTGGACTTTGTGAATCATTGGTGCTGTGTCTGGACTCGGGGGTGGTGTCTGGAAAGGTTTGTAAATTAATTCCAGGGGTGTCTTCCTTGAAGATAGGTTATGTCAATGAACATGGTCAGCCCCCATGGACAAAATTGTTTTGGCACTTTATGTTTGGACTTTGTGAGTCATTGGGGCTGTTTCTGGGGTAGGGGGTTGTGTTTGGACATGTTTGTAATTTATTTCCTGGGGTGTCATCCTTGAAGATAGGTCATGTCAATGAACATGGTCAGCCCCCATGGACAAAAATTGTTTGACACTTCCTTTTTGGGCTTTGTGAATCTTTGGTGCTGTGTCTGGACTCGAGGGTGGTGTCTGCAAAGGTTTGTAATTTATTTCCTGGGGTGTCTTCCTTGAAGATAGGCTATGTCAATGAACATGGTCAGCCCCCATGGACAAAATTGTTTTGGCACTTTATGTTTGGACTTTGTGAGTCATTGGGGCTGTTTCTGGGGTAGGGGGTTGTGTTTGGACATGTTTGTAATTTATTTCCTGGGGTGTCATCCTTGAAGATAGGTCATGTCAATGAACATGGTCAGCCCCCATGGAAAAATTGTTTGACACTTCCTTTTTGGACTTTGTGAATCATTGGTGCTGTGTCTGGACTCGGGGGTGGTGTCTGGAAAGGTTTGTAAATTAATTCCAGGGGTGTCTTCCTTGAAGATAGGTTATGTCAATGAACATGGTCAGCCCCTATGGACAAAATTGTTTTGGCACTTTATGTTTGGACTTTGTGAGTCATTCGGGCTGTTTCTGGGGTAGGGGGTTGTGTTCGGACATGTTTGTAATTTATTTCCTGGGGTGTCATCCTTGAAGATAGGTTATGTCAATGAAAATGGTCCCACATGTCTGCATCGCAGGATAAAATTTGTTGATTCAAATTTCTAGTAGCGTCCTTCGCCACAGCTCGTCAAAGAGACACATTGTCAGTGCCAAAAGGAGAAAAGAAAAGTAAAAATAAACAAGCAAAGTAAAAGAGAAACCGACTCTTCATCTCTTCTATAAATTAGGATCTATACAAATCAGGTGGTATAGAATGATTCTATTGTTTCTATTGTTTCATCTTCTGTCATGTTTGGCGTAGTATGTGTCTTTTTTTGATTTTTTGAATGTTCTCAAACACAATTTTTTCCTGATCCCCCATCTGGCATCATCTGGCCATATCCTCTGAACACTTCAAAATTAAATCCTGTCCCCTGACCGCCCCCCCCACTCCAAAATAACTTTTTCTTCGACACAATTAAATGCTATCCCCTGACCCCCCCCCCATCCAAAACAACTTTTGTTGGACAAAATTAATTCCTGTCTCCTAACCCCCCCCCTCCAACATAGAGATCATGTTTGAAATTATTTCCTGGGGCTTAACGTCTGATATAGTCTCAACACAACTATATTTTTGGTTTCCGCAATTTAAAAAAACGTAGTGGACCTACAGGATTTAATTTGGGGAGTACAAAGGAGGATGGACATGGGGGAACCATTAGCAAGATCCTCCAATAGTTCCATGACCTTGATGTGCTTGGGGGCTGCCATCTGCACCCGAGGTATGGCAGGGTGGATCACAAACCCAAGCCAGGTGTTGATCTCTGCCAGGTGTGTCTTCTTCCAGCTAAGAGGCGTTCCCAACGCCAACAATGTGCCTAAAAGAGCCGCGGTGAATTGCGGTCCTGTGGGTAAGCGAAGCAGCCAGCAGAAATCATCAACGAAGACGAAGCCCCAGTCAATCTGGGGGAAGAGGTAATAGAGGAGCCGCAGGAGCAAGGTCGCCATTCTGCCCCAGTAGAGCTGCGCGCTTGCCATGCCATAGGTACCCACTTTGTTGACCCACCATTCATCTTCCAGCTGGGCCACCTGGAAACGCCAGTCTTGGGGCAGGACCTTGATTCTTCGGTGGGCCTTAGTCACATCCGCCTTCAAAAGGATCCATTGGCTGTCCTTGGAGGGCCAGTCCCAGGCTGGGACTGGGTCGTCCTGGTCCCCTGCCCGCTCAGGGCCAGAGGCTCCTGGTGGGCAAACTGCGGTTGTCCCGCAACGCACATCAACAAGGTGGTCCTGAACACTGCGCGCATTCGCTCCAATTGTCGCCGGGTCCGGGGGTCCGGCCGGGTTTCCTCCTCATCTGCCCGGTCCCAGCCATCAACCGACACCTTGCGTGTGGTCTTGACGGGGCGTTCCCCGTCCTCAGGCAGGGCCCCAACAATGTGTTTCGCCTGGATGTATCCAAGTTCCCCCGCCGCAATGTGCTTGAACTGTCTTTTCAGATAGGCATCACTGCCCTGAGATTCCAGCCTTGGTTTGAGGCAGCTATATGCCTCAGCATAAGCAGTCTCCAGGACCTTCCGGTCGCAGAGGCTGTCAAGGGGGCCCTTGGCTGTGCCTGGGGGTTCTGTGGCGGTGGGTGCGGCCCACATGGAGCTGCGTCTGGGCCATTGACTTGGCTGCCCGGACCGCCTGAAGCAGGCGCATGGCGGTAAACCGAGAGGAGGCCTGGTTGAAATTGTTCTCCCCAACTCCAAGTCCCTGGGTCCTTGGGCCCGAGCATCCTCCGGGGTGTTCCAACGGTCCCCCAGGTCCTCAACCGTCACGTAGCCCTCACGTGCTAGTTTGGCCTGAACTACCCAGGGGATTTGTTTGGCCACCAAGATGAGGGCCAGCGGTTTCGTCAGGAGGTCAAGCATCGGTTGGAGGGCCTCCGGTGCCTCCGTTGGGGGTTTAACTGGTTCCGCTGGGGGGGCTTTGGGCACGCTTGCAAGTTCAAAGTATATATTTAACAATAACTAGATACTAAATTGATTTGTGTTGTCCTGATTGGGGGGCCAAGAACAGAAAACGACGTTATGCGGGTGTGGTTTTTACGCGTTTTTGTGATTTGTGGTTTTCTGTGTTTTTTGAAAATGTTAGTTGTTTTGAAGAACGTGTCTAGCAAACATGTTGACTTGTAATGTGTCAAATGTTTCGTCAATCTTATTCAATCATACTAGTTCTCATGATTCCCACACAGAAGTCCATCAACCAGCATCTATCAGCAACTCCACGACATCCCATCATACATCACCAGGTCATCACCTCTATGAGGGAGATCTGGTCTCCAAGACCTCCAATCTCAATGAGTTCTCAATCTCCAGCAACTGGGACCTGGGCCTGGGCTTCTCAGGGGGGGCGAAAAAAAAATGGTTGCCCAATCCCACGCCACGAGCAATTTTTTTTTTTTTGGCCCCCCCCTCCCGGGGAGGAGCCCGGCAGGCCCAGTTGCTGGAGATTGAGGACTCATTGAGATTGGAGGTCTTGGAGACAAGATCCCCCTCATAGAGGTGATGATCTGATGATATATGATGTGATGTCCTGAACTTGCTGATAGATGATATTTGATGGACTTCTGTGTGGGAATCATGAGAGCTAGCAGCTAGTATTTTTGCAAAAGCTTGATGAGAGATCTGACAGATCAGAGCCATGCCAATTGGATCATTGCCTATCAGAACATGGAGAAGGAATGGGGGATTCAGGCTCTATGTGGTGAGGGTGAATACCTAGACTGTATGGTCTCAATGGTGGAGTGTGGAAGAGTGTCTTGATTTGGAGATGGGCATATAGCTAGAGAGCATAGGAAAATGGAACTTCCAATGTGGATGAAATGAGATGAGATGAGATGAGATGAGATGAGATGAAGCATTGGGTGCATCAAACAGCTGGCATTGTGGTTGTGGCTGTATGTATGCAATTTCATTTGAGACCAAAGGCGGCTGCATAGACGCAACACCTGGGCATGAGAGATTGGGATCCTGACTTTGAGCAAATTGTATTGCTATACAAGCCATTGAGCAAATGCCCCAGACAGCAGCGCAATATGGATGGTGCTTCGATTGGGTTTGTTTGGCCTCCAAGAGCACATGGGCACCATGTGAGAGGGAAACTTGCTAGGCAATCAATGAGGATGGGGTCCATTTGTGTGCATGGTTAGGTGGCCCAATGGAAGATCAGAACCATTTGGGTACAACATTGGTTGATCCTCATGATTCATGCTATTGGTAGAGCATATTTTTGGCACAATTTATTGGTTTACTTTTGGGTGGGTGTTGGTGAGGTCCAATGAGGTTTTGAGCTTGGGTGGCATCACGAGAAAGAATGTCCTTGGTGCCAGGTTTGGTACAACCTGACTTCATGTATGTCTATGTGTGGGCAAGAAGGTTGGGGTGAAGAGAAGGTTCTTCATGAGCTTGGGAATGAGTAGTGGCCACACAGCCAATTCAGACCCTTAGTGTATCTATGGCTGGATCGTTCCATGGGCTTCATAAGGTTCTTTGGAAGATTTCGTCGTAGATGGGGGGATATGGAGCATAGACCTGAAGAGCCATTGGGTGAGGACAGTGGAGATGAGCAGGATTGGTCTAATCGAACTTGTGGGATAGGATGTGAACTCCCAATGCTCGCAGAATGGTTCCCTATGACCTTGAGAATGAGGATGAGGCTTATTGTGGGTATGGGCGTCAAGAAGGCCATGCAAAGCCCAATTCCAATCAGTCATCCAGGCCCAGTACTACTAAGCAAGTTTCTCAACTTTTGTTGGGCCTGGTGGGCACATTGTGTTTCAAGATAATGATCTTCTCTCCATTTCACAAAGAAGGTGGAGGGAGAAACCCATTTCATAAAGAATGTGGAGGGAGAAGCCCATTTCATAAAGAATGTGGAGGGAGAAGCCCAAAAAAGTGCTACCTTTGCAACAATGAGAATGCTTATGGGCAAGGAAGGGTAGGGTCGGATCCAGAGGTTGCTTTAAACAAATAAAAGTTGGTTTGTTTGGGAAACAGGAGCACAAGAACATATCTAGACCGCAACCGTGGAAACTCTTTCAAAACATGACAAAATCTAAGAAAAACACAACAAAAACGCGTAAAAACCACACCTGCATAACGTCGAGCTCTCGCCAAGAACTATGACCCACATATGGTAAAACTATATGAAAGGTAGGTCCCGGCGAGGGGCTAACATATACATAATATATATACAGTATACGATGTGTATGGTGATATTTGTAGTCTTCTTCGGATTCTGTGAGCCTGACAAGAAGACTGGTCTTAACAAGGTTGGTCTCTAGCTGCTAGAGGTCAGGTGTCTTGTACAACCCGCGCACAAGAAAACACATTCTTACAACATCTTACAACATTGATTGCACATTGGAGCTGTATCTCCGGCCTCGTGCCAGCTGTCGGCTGGTGTAGTTCGTCTCGTCGTCGCTCAGAGACTGCCAACAAGCGCAAGGTAACACTTACCCCAAAACATCTTGTCTTGAAGCAGACCAGGTAGCTATCCTATGACTTTAAGTAGCGATCAGGTCACTGGAGGTGCTGGCTGCTTGTGAAAGACGGTTCCAACTCCAACTACACAGTTCCAGCACCTCATCACGCTGCGCCGGGGCCATAGGTGTTGCGGGAGGGCCTCAAGAGCAAACCCTTGCGCTTTCGCAAACGGGTTTGTCACGTTGCAGCGACCAGAAACAGCACAAGTGCCAGACCGGTCGTCTTGCCTCACGTTTTGCTGTGGAACAGCGGCTACAGCGTAGCCACCGCTCCAATTTCGACCTGCATTCTGCAAGCAGGCGCAATGTTTTCAAGTGGAGGTGTTTAACTGTCAAATTTAACACTTGCATCTGTGAATCCAGCAGAAATCGCTTCCACAGTGACGCGATGGAGCACTAATGCTTTCCAGCTTGCTTCTAACTTGGTCTTGCTACAATTGTCTGCATGTGAATATGTCTTTCTAGCTGAACTACCCCCACACCCAAAAACAGCCTTGCTACATCTAGATGTTAAATAACTTTTCAGTTTTTGCTCTAACCCATCTAGCAAAGAGCGTCTTCAGTCTGCATAGACTCTAAGTCTGCACTAGCAGCATTGTAAGCACATACCTGGAGACTGAATATGTATGTGTCATGTGCGTGAGATTGGCTGGAGCCCAAAAGAAAAGAAACCGAGCACATCTCTGGAGGAATTGCTGCTGAAGTGGAAATCCATGTCGGATATGTTTTCATTGTTGGTTCTTCCATGCTATGCCTTCACAAAAAGAAAAAGAAAAACTAACAGTGTCGATGCAAAAGCACCTTTATGTCCACACTACCAAAGACCTTCCAGCTATGTCATGGTTTAGAATGTTCCACAAGTTATAGACCCAAGAACCTTGCAGCCAAAACGTCGTCTTAAAGCATCAGCAGAGTCACCAAAACATGTCAGCCCTTCTGCAATAACCTGCTTCACGAACCAAATTCCCAAAGAACGCGCAGCATGGCACATGTTTTCGTCGTAGCATAGCTTTGTCTTTCCCAATATGACGTTTTCAGTTGATGAGATCTATGATCTGCCAGACCTGCAGGCTCCAGGCGTTGTTGGGGTGGCCCATGCAAGAGATCTGCAGAGCAAGTGTCGTTGCTTCATGGCAGAACTCCTGATGCTTTGACTTTGAGAAGCCAAGCTCAACATTGGACTCTCTCAGCTCCGACCGGAAAATTGTATATATATGGCTGAGTCGCTGAGTCGCTGAGTACTGAACGCCGCGAACGTAATCAGCTGAGAGCGCACCATGTCCGGACCTTAAGTGCTTACTGTTTAAGGCAAGCGTCCAAAACCGCAATTGGAGAAACATAGCTTTCGAGATCGTATAGATTTGGCTTTCGCGTGATTTCGATCTGCCAGATCAGTTTTCAAGGGCCCAGAAATCTGCGGAAGAGTCTCGTGGCTTCAGGGTGGAACTCTGCAAGGCCCCCGGACTCCGGCAGTTCGCATGAGTACGGAGTCAGAAAGATCGAAAACCGTCGCATGTGGACAACTTCAAGCCAAGTGTTGACGATATCCAAATCCTCACAGGCGGCACGCAGGTTCTCTATGTATCCGAAACTTGTTTGTGCAATATGATTGCGCGAGTGAACTGCGGGCTCCAAATATGTTCCTGTGTGCTATCCTTCATTGCTCGACCAAACAAATATCTGCCAAGAAGTGGCAATCAGGGTGAAAGATGGCCTAAGCGTCTTTAGACTCCCTTGATCTCCCGAGTCAGCTGCAGGAGCCCAAGCTTTGATGCGCGCCAAAAGAGCGGACAAGTTGCCTTCATCCACATCCAGGATCCAGCTTGCGCCAATGACATAGCCACATCACATTCACATATACTCACATCACAAAGCAAGTGCGACGTTCCTTGGCAATACCTGAGTACGAACACGTCACGGTTGGCACCCGTCACTGAACAAGGTTCCAAATTTGCCGCGGAAGTAAATAGCGACTTCTCAAGCACCCACTGGGGGCACTATAGTACACATACATGCGACGAAGTGAAGATACTGAAAGTCTCAAAGGCTTTTAGTACTCTATCTATCCGAAACTTGTTCATTCGCGGGACATCATTGCGCAAGCGGCTCGTCATCCATCGTTTCCTCTCCTTCAAGGAAGTAGCCGAGGTTGCGAAGTGCTGGCGTAACGAAATTGCTTGGCTGCTATCATGATGGAATACAGTGAAGCATTGCAAGAAGATGCACTTAAACTCTTCCGGTAGTTGACGATCTAGGCTAGTCTGAGTCTGTCTGCCTGTAATCGGATCAGAACATGGTATTTAAGCAAAACAGGAGTGCTCCTTCTTTTGTCTTCGCGTACGCGTACATCTCGCAGAACCGCCACACATGTTCGTACATCAGCTACGCATGTGGACAAATGTCAAAGGTATGGGATCACCATACTTGTGCCCTGGCACCATTGCCAAAAAGGAATGGACATGGATGGAAATGGTGGGTTTGCGCATGCTGTGGAGAGGCATCTTCTTTCGGGGCATAATATTTGTCAGAGGCGTTCGAAGTCCGAGGATGCACATAGACTTGACTGGCAGGATCGAAAGAGAAACCACCGTCTGCGTACAGCCAGTCAGTGACCGGTCAGCTTTCTGCAACGTGGCTGACGTTTGCAGCAACTTTTTCCGCGATTGGTGAGTTGCAAAGGACGGAATGCAAGGACGGAACCTGTAGAGATTGGTACGAGAAAACACTTTTGGAGAATCAGAGAGTCGCTTCTCTTTGCAATTTCTTCCCATGGTTTGCTGTTGCTGTGCTTTTATTTTATATATATATATATGTATCGAGCATCTCAGCTCCGTCCATAGCGTGAGATTTGGTGTGTGAATGGCAAAGCTTTGGGCCGAGTGGCTTTGTGTACTCCATCTTTGCCGGAAGAACAATAACTCGCTCTATCTCGCTCTCCGTTCTGCAAAAGTGACCAGCTGCAACAAAATTCAATCACATTCTTCTAAAGCCGAAACTATGCCTGCTTTGGCAGTGTGACCGTGATGGCGCACACACCTCCGCCGCCTGGACTTCTGCACCCTTCGTTCCCTAATCGAGCCAAAGAGATCCCATTGAGATTGATGCTCGCAGGAGAAAATGCGTGGCTGGGTTGATTTGGAGTAAGATACAAGCTGCGCACGCAGTTTCCATGGAAAAAGTTCAGACTCAAATCTGGCGAGACTTGGTTTCTGCGCGCACGTAACATGGCAGACATCTAAAACCATGTTCGAAGTGCGTGAATGCACAAAGACAGGACTGGGGAGTCTGTCGACCGGCTTGGATTGAAAAACACGGACGACGAGCGAGGCATCTGAAAGCCAAGACCAAATTCTTGAAGACGGCCAAATGTCTAGCCCCAGGGCTACTTCTGCTTCAACAGTATCAGAGAATGCTTGACACTAAGCTTGATGCACAGTGGCCGGGCTGGTTTGCTTGGTGGCTTATGGGAAGTTGTGACAACTCTTCGACTGTCATCCACGGTAACGACTAAGCTATGCTGAGGTTCTGACACTGCAATAGGAATATGTTTGACTAAGGTCCAGAAAAATAACTAGATGCAAAGCTTAAATCCTCTTGAATCTTAGTTTGATCAATCTCTTGTTCAAATTTGCCCAATTGATCTGTCAGTTCCAGAGGTTGTGCTGGCCAGCGATGAGAGTTTGTCAGCTCTTGAGCTGAGAATGATCCGATCCAAAATGAGATGCATCTGGCTGGATTGATGGCTTTATAAAAGAAACACACAGCAGCGCCCCGAATGCGTTGAATTGACAAGGTCTAGTTGGTGAGCAAGATTGAAGATGCTGACCTTCTGTGACACCAGGGACGCAGTGTGCCTCTTAAAGTTGACAGGTTGGCAAGCCATCCCAGCATAGCGATCATATTTGCCGCAGCCTAAGCTCCATTACGCAACCACTTGACTCATAACCTTTTATGAACATTTACAAATACATTTGCAAATGAGAAGCCCGAGAAATCAGGTCGTGGGCCCTTTCCATTCCGGGACCGCAGTGCTGGCGAATTTGGCAATTGGCACGTCAAACTAGTGGTGGAATGCAGCTGGTTAACGCAAGAGAGCCGCATGGCCCAGTTGTTGAAAGCACTACACTACACCAACTGCGCAGAGTTCGAGTTTTTGCTTAATGCGCTGCGGGGTGACACAAAGGTCTTCAATACAGCAATTGATTGACGAAGAATTGAAAAGGCCATTTGTGAGTGTCCAAAAGAACATCAAGTGAACGTTCAGATTGGCAGCCTGGAGGTTTTCCAGATAGGATGGACGACGTCACCTGAGACAATGGGGGCATGTGATATCTGGAATTTCCAGAACCAATTTCCACAGGGGAAAACCGCTTTGCGGACGATCTGCCTCTATTTTTGGGGTGAAGTGTTTAATAAAGCACTGCCATCACTGGGACTGTGATCACGATTAAAGAACCGTTCAATACCTACACCCGAATCATGGTACCTTTCGCACTAGCGTGGAACCACGGCACCTCTGTCCTTCGACTTCTTTCTCCGCCTTCGCCTCATCATGAGAGCCCCATGGATTTCAGTCCAATCAGACCTTTCATGATCCCTCCATGTCTTGCACAACTCAATCATTGGTCGAGTATGTTGCGAAGTATGCATGTGCCAATGATGTGAGCTGTGTGTTCATGGGGGTTGAAAAATGCCGGGCTGTGTAGAATTTGCGTGGCTTGGCCCGGCAAAGGCAAGACAGGTGCTTAAACTGAACGAACTTGAACTTCGGTCTTCTTTGCAAACAATTACGGAGGTGTGCTACCTCTCTATGTGCTCAGCCAAATGGAATCACGCTTCTTGCTGCTAGACTCTAGACGTTTCACATCGTTTCGATGTTTCCACAGGATGAGACTGACTTGGTGAACACCGAGGGCCAGTTGGATCCCCTTTTTCGAAGCAGTCTGCTCTGTGTTTCATGGCCACTCCGGACACGGCTTGACTCTCGGGTCTCTCGACGAGTCTCCACCAAGTTCGGGCCAAGGAGATCCCATTGCGATTGATCCTCGCAGGAGATCCCATTGCGTGCTGGATTGATTTGGAGCAAACTACACGCTGCGCGCGCAGTTTCCATGGAAAAAAGTTCACACTCAAATCTGGCAAGACTTGGTTTCTGCGCACACGTGCATCACCATGTTCGGAGGTGCAAGAATCAAATCTGAGAGTTCACTGGTTTGGGTTATCCAAGGATCTCTCAGGTGCAGTGTCTGGCAGCAAAGTTGGCCAATTGCATGTGATGCTGTTCAAACCTAGTGGCCCTAGCTGCAGTATGGGTACTTCTGAGTGCAACCCAACAATCCCTACAATGGCACTCAGTGGAGTTGATTGGATACAATGATGAGCCTCGTGGTTTCAGGGTCAATGTCGGTACGCATACAAATATTTGATGTCTCACAATTGAACACAAACCATGCTCAAAGTGCGCAGAACGTCCGGACTGGGGGAGCCTGTCGACCACCTTCGTGGAACCGTGTTGACAAACGAGGTAGAAAGCACAAACATGCACCAACCAAATGTTTGGAAAGGTCCAAATGCCTGGCTTGAGGGCTACATCTGAAAAAAATGTGATGCCGCAGAATCTTTGTCACTAAGCTTGACACTGCACTTCTTAAGTCTTAATTGTAAACTCTCAAAACCATCATGGCACTGGGTGCCACCTATGTCAAGATCTGGTCTGTGGTGTCAAAGGCTTTTTTCAAGTATATAAGAACACTGGATTAGGCCGCGCCTGTGTGGGAAATACACAGGCTGACTGAGGAAGCGTGGAGGGCGCAAGCAAAAACCCAAGCAAATGCGGACTTCGCGCCGCAAATACCAGCTGAGCAAATGCACGAACAAATGCCATAGTTAGAGGCTGCAGCGCCTGAAGGCTGCCAAATGAAGAAAGCTTCAACAGGCAACTGCCTTATCAAAGGATGATGTCAAGGCTTTATGGCTTCAGAATGAAGAAATGCGTTTTGGATGCGATGGAAAGCTTCAAGCGATGGTTCACGGGCAAACAGCAAAGCCTTGTCCACGTCACTGCCTAGTCTACTCTGAGTCCCTACTGGCCTTCGAGGTCTTCAATAAATTGCGACGCCCAATCCGTCAATCTGCAACCCGTGGGATCGATTCAGGGTTTTATAAACTTGATGTGGACTAACACCAGGATTTGGTGAGTGTGTCATCACGCGTTCAGGTTTTGTATGTTATCGCCTTTTTGCGGGCATGTTATCCTGATTCAATTTAATCAAAGCTTAAACACCTGCGCTTTGAAATTCTGCGTCCATCTGAGCGATGATCAGAACCCTTTGCACTGAAACTGGTATCGTTTTTGTGTTCGGGTATCGTTTTCCAAGGTTTGTGCAAAAACTCTGAGCATCTTTGCCTGTGTAGTCTTCCATTGATCTTGACAGTACCTCACGTCACCAGGAGCCAAAACAGAATGAGACGGCTGGTTTGCTTGGTGGCTTAGTTGGGACAACTCTTCGACTGTTATCCACGGAAACGACGAAGCTATGCTGAGGTTCTGACACTGCAATAGGAATATGTTTGACTAAGGTCCAGAAAAATAACTAGATGCACAGCTTAAATCATCTCGAATCTTAGTTTGGTCAATCTCTTGTTCAAATTTGCCCAATTGATCTGTCAGTTCCAGAGGTTGTGCTGGCCAGCGATGAGAGCTTGTCAGCTCTTGAGCTGAGAATGATCCGATCCAACATGAGATGCATCTGGCTGGATTGATGGTTTTACAGCGCCCAGAAAAGAAGCAAACAGTAAACGCTGACCTTCTGTGAAAGACCTTGGATGCCCCCGACCAAATTTGTGCAGTCCTTGCCTTCACATCATTGAATGTTGGTCTTTGTTCCCCACTGCAACTGAGTGGACTCGACACTTCTGTAAGCTGCTGCCACTTCTGCAAGTGCATCATCATTTTCCATGTTCATCATGCTATCATCCTTGGTGTGTGTTATCGTTTTTCAAGCAACATATGCATTTTGAGCTCCCATGGCCACTCACGGACCACCTATCACCACTAATTTTGACCCTAGCCCATAAGGTCTCGAAGGCGAATGACTCATGGATTGCTTTCTCCGCGCTTAATAAAGCTTTCTCGGAGGTGTCCTATTTTACAAATCGAGTAATCCCCGTGCGATTGCCAAGCGGGCACGATTTGTTTGCGCAGGTCCTCCCCATAAACATCCTGCAAATGCTAAGAAATAGGTTCGATGTGGTTCAACATCTTGCATCATCCAAAGACTGTGGTTGTGACCCAGCCAAATTGCTGTACTTTGATTGGCAGGCGATGTCACCATCTTGCACAGTCATCACAGTCCGCGGCTTATTGAAAATTCTGGCTGGCTGCTTGGGCTAAGGCGCAAACTGAAACTGTGTCGAACTTACCGCGCAACAACCAGGGACTATGGTTGCAAGCCAGCAAACCTATTTGACTTGTGCGCTCCGGTAAGCAATGTGCAATGCGCACTCTTGTTGGTGGTACTAAACCAACTGCTCTTGAAGGTGTCCTATTTTACAAATCCACTAATCCCCTGGCAATTGCCAAATAGGCACCATTTTGAGGGGCAAGTGCTTACCATGGAATTCTTGCAAATGCTAGGAAATTGGTTCAACATCTTGCACAATTCTGCAGAGTCCAGGGACTATTTGGTTGCAAGCCAGCCAAATTGCGGTACTTTCTGGGGTCCTGCTATGGTCCTGCTCAGCTGCAAGAGCAAGTCTTTCCAATTTTGCTTCTTCCGCTCGCTCGGCAGTTGGCTTGGCAGCTGCTTGCGCAGCAAAGCCTGGTGCCCCCTGTGCTTCCGGGACTAATCAAGTGTCCGTTACTTCCCTGTTTGGGACGCGAAAGTTGAAGTTGGGAAACAGAACATGAGTGGGGGTGCGTGCGCAGCTTCAATGCTTGCAAGCTTTACAGTACAACTCTTTACATTGGCAATTGGTGTGCTCTGCCTGTAAATATAGGCAGTTGCCATCAATGTGTATCTTTTGGTGCTTTTGGTTGTTCCTCGGATCAGTTGCCTGGCAGGTCCTGAGATCTGGTCCTGTGAGTCGCCCAGCAACAACAACAAGATCATCAAGTCTTTGTGAACGAAACAAGTTGAGGAACGGCAGTGGGTGTGCGTGAGCTTCAGTGAGCTTGCCGCATGCCCCCAAAATCTGGCTGTATTTTCTGGGGTAGGTGATGTCAACATCGCACACTGGGTGCGGTCATGAGGTGAGATTGAGACAGGCTATGAAGAGGTGGCGTCTAATTCTAACGGCGAAAAGTGATTCAGTGATGATACCTTCCTCAACAAAGGGTTGCCATGCTGCAAGTCAAGCCCGTTCGATTCTTGCCAACGAAAAGTGATTTCAACTTATTGCTTTGATGCTTCTCTGCAACCGGGCTGGCAACCGAAAACGGGACACTCTCAGCCGAGCTTACTATGCAACAGCCAGGGACTATGGTTGGAATCAAGGCAAATGTGTTTTACCTTGTGTGTAGCGGCGACAGAAAGCATTCCACAGGCATCGATTTCCAGAGATACACTTGCTTCCAATCTCTGCTGACGGACTGGACAAAAAGAGGCTTTCGGAAATCCTCGAGAACTTCGAGAACCATTATGCCTTATGATGCTGAAATAAAACGCCGTCCATTGCAAATGTTCTCCATCTCTGGCAAGCCAAAGGCATTTTCACCTTTTGCTTCCAAAGCAACTTGCGCTACCCTAGATGAGAGACACCGAACACAAATCTCCGCGGTAAGCGCCGTAAGCGCCGGCGGAATCGGTGAAAGCTTCACACTTGGTCCGGCTTGCAGTCCAGGACGGTCCAACATATTTGCAGTTTGGGGAATCTCCCACTTAAGTTGTTTCCTTCTCAATTTGCGCCTGGAACGTCTCGAGCACTGGGCGCAAGGTTTACAAAGTGGAGGAGCGCTCTCTTGTTCTTGACACGCCAGCAAGTGGAGTTTCTTCTTGATGAACATCACAAATTCATTTAACATCTCATAACCTCTGAGAGAAATGTGTTCAGGTGCTCCTTCGGTCCTTCATAAACAAACCACAAACAGGTCTGCATGCAACATCCAGGATGTGGCGGATTCGGCATCTCCAAGGGGTTCATTTGGATGTTTGCCACCTAAGAAATCAAATCGGGCAATATTCATCACAGGGATGCGAATGCGTCGTTGTCCAGCCAAGGAGCTGGCACACGTTAACAATTTTACCGAGCTGGCATATGGGTTCCCATCATTGTGCAGCCTTTGACTTCTAAGAAACCGTGCAACTTGGGAATGGCGAGTTGGTGGTCTTAGCCTTAGACATCCACACCCTTTTGTGCCAAGATCCACGATGGCCA